>JAJIBD010015949.1:0-24547 GCA_021461705.1 Cryptotis parvus | reverse complement strand
CACTGACCCCTGAGCACAGATTCAGAAGACATATGCCATCCTCTTGGATATGGTTCAAAACAAAAGAAATATAATTTAATGAATATTAGAGGTGACACAGTGCAGTGATGGAGGGCTCTGGTCACTTTGGGAATGGGAGGTGCAGTAAGTTACAGCACTGCCATAAACTTTAGCAGTAGTGTAATGATCTAACATAAACTATAATAGCAAAAAGAATATTATAAATTTAACCCTATTATATTTAGATTTAATATAATATAATTTAATATAATAATATAGATTTAAATTTATATTTTCTACATAAATTCTATAAACAAAAAACTTTAAGTTTGATAAGATTGTTATAATATATACTCTATCATAGTATATAGCATAATAATATTGTATTATTATATATATACCTTTACTTTCCCTAACATTACCATTTACTTTCTCTAACATTACAGCAACCTATTATTTATAATAAATAGTAACTATAATTATTATTTAATCTGATAATTATCCATAACACTGTTATGTAATTGTTAATTTAGTGACTACTTGAATTAGTCATAGGGTCTACCTTTAAGAATATTTTCACCCTATAGTCAGAAGGAAAAAAAATCATATGAATCTTTGGGAATGATAAGCAAGGGTATTTATAACATTAGATGCCAACTAAAGCATTTGGCTGTCATGCAGCCTGGCCAACATTTCAGCCAGGCTATGTGCAACACAAGCACAGCCATCTCCCAGCCCACTCCCTTCACTGGTGAACAGCTCTTGTCTAAAAAACTTTTGGACAATTACAAACCGCATTGATATAGCACTATTGGGGTGGGCACTGCTGACTAATGGCAGCTGCTCACTTACTTGCTTGCCTCGCTGGGCAGATCTGCCTCCAGGTCCCTGGCACACCTAACTATTCCTTCAGAAACTCCTTTTGGGTTGCCCTAACAAGCTCTCTGAATCGGAAGTAAACCAAAAGAAGGTGAAACATGAGTCTTTGTCATGTAGGGATGTGTCACTGGGGCTTGACAGACCCAGCTACTCCCTGTTAGCCAAATTAAAAAAAAAATTTCCGAACCTGGAAGCCTCGGACTTTTGGCACCTCTGGGAGCAATTCCATTAGTTTTCATCTGGCAAGTATTGTCTCTGCCTCCAGCCAGAGGCTAAGGGAAGGGAACTGGGATCTGACTCAAGTCTGCCTTGAATACAGAGCAATCGGAGGGTGCTCTGAAAATGTTTGGGATGAGCCAACATGCCAGGAGTGTCATGGTGCCCACAGAGGGATTCTTAGTTCTTAACCAGCTTTGGGGGTCATGAAGGATGACCTGGAGGAAGTAAAGCCCGAGCTGAGGTCTTGAAAATGTCTCACTGACTGGCAGAGTTTATTGGTGGCTCCATGGCTAAATTGGAAGGTCAGTTCTCAGCAGTCTTGGCATAGGTCCTTGTTTCCTCAATTTTTTTTTCACTTCTAGAAACTTTTAGAAACTTCCTCTCCTGACTTTCCATCTATCAGACTCCTGTGTTCCTCAGTCGTTCTGGGCTCAGTTCCTTTCCCCTGTGCAGTCCGGGAAACTGTTTCTCTTTTCTCTCTATTCTCAATCTGTTGGTCATGCAGCCACTTTTATAGTGTTCTACTTCATCTAAATATAAAGTGGTTGATGATTTTATTTCTAAAATTACATTTCCAGTCTCTAAACCCAGAATTATTTGCTGAACCAGCCTATTTACACTCTACACTTGGAGAATTCTTAGATATTTTGGAATTAGTTCAACATTTCCATGAACTAACTTCCAACATTCCTTCCCCCAAATCTACTCTTTTGTTCAGTCTCACTCAACCCTGGGTCTCCAGTGTCTTTGAGGCCCAAACCTTGAGGCCATCTTTGGTCCCTCTTTCATTTCACCTGGAACAAATCTTACAGGCTCTTTTCTAAAAAAACTTAATTGACACAGAATCTCTTCTTACCAATCTCGAGACCACAGTCTGAACCTAAGTCACCTTCATTGCTCACAAATTGGTAGCCTTTCAATTTGCCTGCTTTACTGTCTTTATCCATGTGTTTTTCTGTTTGTTATTTTAAAAAGTCATTTTATTTTGGTGGTATGTATAAATTTTTAATGTTATTTTAGGCACTGTGTGTTGCAATGCTGTAACTGGTAGGGTTTCACATATAGCACATTCAAGTACCATGCACTTCACCAGAATATTCACTTTCCTCCACCATTGTCTCAGCATTTCCACCATAGTCCCATCTTATTCCACCTCCAGGAAGTTTCCTACTGAAACTCAGTTTCTGTTGCCTTATGCATTTGTTACACCCCTACTTTTCTTTTCTTTGTCCCCATGATCACTCATAGATACTTCTGATCTCTCATTCTGTGTCAGTTCAGAAGGAGAAGAAACTTACCTGTTTCAGGGAACTGAAAATTGAACATGGACTTGGGGTTGTGCCTGAAGTCACTGTCTTAAATCTTCTTCCACTTCTAGATCCCATAACCTTAGATGCCCCTTCCTCATACTACTCTGTTTATTATACAGACAAGAAAGTTTTACTAACAGCCCTCAGCTAGAAAAGTCTTTTTAGTTAGAACTCTATTATTTTTCCTCTCTAAAGCTAAATGCTAAGAGTGGAAAGTGAGATGGCTGTCTCTGATGTGGTGCTACTTGATAAGTGGGAGAAAACTCAGGTTGGGTTAAAAATAAAGAGAGGTACATATTGGGGAAGAGAGGCTATGATTATGACAACATAAATGGTAACTTTTAATAAGAGAAATCAAATTTTATTTATTAAATTTAGCTCATATTAGGTCCAGAGAGATAGTATAGGAGTTAAGAGCTTGCCTTACATATGGCTGACCCTGGTTCCACCCCTAGTACTGCACACAGTCTCCTGAGCACAGTCAGGGACTGATCACTCCTGAGCATTGAACCAGGAAGAGGCCCTGAGCACAGTGTGATGTGGCTCATCCTCAAAAAACAAAACCCAAAAAGATAATTTCATGTGAGAAGGAATTTAAAGCTATTAAGACAAAATAATAATTGTTGTGCCTAATATTATATTAATAAGATGCTTGAAATAAATCTAATGGTTCAATAACTATTTATCACTGTATCACTGTCTTCCCGTTCATCATCGATTTGCTTGAGCAGGCCCCGGTAACATCTCCATATGTCCTGTCTCATGCTAATAGAGCCCAAGGGCATCTGCTTGCTCCAGGAATATAAAGAGCCTCAATCCATTCCGGAATGAGGTCTATAATTGTTACTGGTATTCGGCATATCAAATACGACACGGGTAGCTTGCCAGGCAGGTAGCATACTCTTGTAATCATCTCTAAGTCCAGCATTTATTGATGAACCACGCGGCTGCAAGTGGCTTCACGAGCCAGGCTGTGATAGGTTGGTCTGCTGGGTGGAGTTCTGTCGAGAGAGAAGTCCGGATGTGGAAAATGGAGGCCCTCATGGAGTGGGGGGGGGGGGGTCGTCTGGCTTGTTGCAAGGCTCTGCTGGGGTGGTGGGCCAGGGCTAGAACCCGCCATCCCTCCTGGGTGCCTCGTGAGCGGCTGGGCACAGGGAGAGCCAGTAGCATCTCTGCCCCATGTCTGTGAGTCTCTGGACCAGCATACCTGAGCCGGATTTAAAAAAGACTGCTGCAGGGTGTGATATACTGGTCTGCTGGGTGGAGTTCTGATGAAAGAGAAGTCCAGATGTGGAAAATGGAGGCCCTCATAGAGTGGGGGGGTCGTCTGGCTTGTTGCAAGGCTCTGCTGGGGTGGCGGGCCAGGGCTAGAACCCGCCATCCCTCCCGGGTGCCTCGTGAGCAGCTGGGCACAGGGAGAGCCAGTAGCAGCTCTGCCCCATGTCTGTGATGTCCCGGCATCCCATATGGTCCCCTGAGCACCTCCAGGAGTAGCTCCTGAGTGCAGAGACAGGAGGTAACCCCTGAGCATCACTGGGTGTGACCCAAAAAAGCAAAAAAAAAAAAAACTATTTATAGATGTAATATTTATTTAATGAATATTGGAAAATGTTATGGTTAATTAATGAAGCAAAGACAAAAATTAGCATTAATAGACAACAAGGTGGCTGCTGGTGATTGTGCTCATAAACATTTCTGAAGAGCTGGAAGGCAAACCATTTGGAGTTTTGTAGAGTGGGAATGAGGGAGAAAGATGTTCCCTTGCAGTGGAGTTGAAAGGGAACAAGAACCAGAGCAACAGTGGCTCTGACATTGGGAGGAACCTTTCATTGGCAATGGACAGTTGACTGGAGTTATCTAGAAGTGGGTGGAGGAAGTTTGAGGCATGAGCTCAGACTCAGTGGTGAAATAGACATTGGGGTCAACCTCTTCCATCGCTTTTATGATCGGATGCACAGACTTGAGAAAGGTGCAAATACAGTGCCAGCTCTTTGAGGTATTGTCTGAGGACCGCCCTTGCATCCAGGTGCATGAAGGTGGCACAGAAACATGCACAGTAGTGCTAGGCAACCCACCCCAAGAAACATGGCTTCTTGGCTCTTGGGAATGCCAGATCATGGACACCTCTGTGGATGCTCCTGCAGAATGCGTGGTGACCCAGGGCAGTCCCTGCCACTCTTTCCAGTTTGTGTGTCACCTGTTCCCAGCCCATCATCATTCTTTGAGCTTCTACATTTATTGCAGCATTTATATATTTCTTGCATCACTGCTCATGAGAGCCAAAATCTGGAGACAACTGGCCAAGGACAGAAAACTAGATAAAGAAACTATGGTACATACACACAATGGAATTCTACCTGGCTCTAGGAAGAGACAAAAAATCACACAATTTGCTGCTACACGGATGGGACTGAAAAGATCACTCTAAGTGAAGTCAGTCAGAAGGAGACAGACAGTGAATGATATTTCTACACACAGGATATAAAGAAATACAGTGAGAGATCAACAAATGACCAACACCAACAGAACCTGAGGACTGGTCTACAGAACTGAGCTTAAGGCCGGAGTTCTGGGGTGGGGTGGGGGGACCTGAAATAATGGTGGAGAGTGTTGTGTCAAAACATTCTATGCAAGGAACTCTCATTAACTACATTGTAATCATGATCACTTGACATCCCGTTATTCATTGATTTGCTGGAGCGGTCGCCAGTAATATTTCCATTTGACCCTATCATGTGCCAGTGTAGCCCAATGGCATCTGGTTGCTTCAGGAATACAAAGAACCTCAAACCGTTCATTCAGGGTCTTGATGAAGAAGTCTGACCATCTTGTAGGTGGGAGGCCACATGATCTTTTGACATCCCGTGGGATCCAGTCGATAATGGCTCCAGTCCAGCGGTCGTCTCCAAATCGCATTACATGTCCAGCCTATCTGATTTTCAATGCCTTGGCAAACGAGACAGCGTCCCTGACTCTGGAACAGCGACGGAGATCGGAACTCTAGATTCCTTCTCTCACTTGAGTGAGGCGTGATATTCCTAATATAGCTCTTTCAATTCCTCTTTGGGAGACCTGAACAGTGTTCTCATGCTGCTTTCATATGGCCCAAGTTTCCGAGGCGTATGTTAAAGCAGGGAGAACGGTGGAGTTGAAGAGATGTGCCCGGAGCCGGAGGTTCTTTGTCCTTTTAGCTATTTCTTCGATGCTTCTGAAGGCATTCCATGCCGCTCTCTTTCTCCTGCACAGCTCAGGTTTTAGGTTGTTCATCATGTTAACTTCTCGACCTAGGTACATATAACTGCTGCATTCAGAGATGTTTGTTCTTTGAGATGTAGAGATGTAGTTACAGAGATGTAGTTACAGAGATCTCTGTAACTAGTTCATTTTTCATGAACATTTTTCATGTAAACTGTAATCATGATGCCTTAAAAATAATTTTTTTCTTTTTATATCACATCTGGTGATGCTCAGGGCTTACTCCTGGCTCTGCACTCAGGAATTACTCCTGACAGTGCTAGAGGAACTATATGGAATGTGGGGTATAGGAACCAGGTTTGGCTACATGCAAGGCAAACAACCTACCTGCTTTATTATAGCTCCACCCCCAAAAAAATTGTTGCCAGTTCCTACACAGCACAAAATGGGGGGCAATTGAGTGATAGGGATCATCTAGCTACAACATGAAACCAGGACATAGCCTGTATGACGGAATGGGGAAGGAACAGGGTGGAGGGAGAGACAGGAGCTCTAAGGGCCCTCCTGTCTCAAGTTATAACCAATTCTGGGTTTTCCTGTAATGTCTTTTATCCATTGATTTCCCAGATGCAATAAATAAATAGCTGTGGACTGACGCCCAGGATGATTTAACACATTTCACATGGAAGACAAAAAGGGGGCAGTGTTAGAACTGGCAAAGGAATTCTGGAAATGACAGGTCACCTCGTTGCTGCCTAGGTGTCTGAGTCACATTGCAGTGCCCTCTTGAATCACTTTTGACCAGAAGGATCAGCCCAGGCCCAGGAGGAAAGAGCCTCCGAGGTGGAGTGGAGGATGTAGGAAGGAAGAACATCAAGTTTCTCCCCACCGAGACCAATCATGCTCCATCAAATGCCAATGGCCCTTTAGGGGTGCAGGTTCTATCATGTTCTGGGCCCAGCCTCAGTCTGGCCATCAAGGAGGAAGATTCTCCATCCTCTGTCCCTTGACACTCACTTTCCACCAGTGCAGTGAGTACTGTGCTTCCAAGGCTGGGCAGGAAGCAAAATTCACTCATCTGTTACACACAGTTGATTCAGAAGACACTTATTCAGCAACATAGACTGTGAGCCTAGTCCACTGGGTCTCAAGCTGGGAATGATTCTAGACACAGAGACCATTTAATTAACTGGGTGGAAGATGCGGCAGGGCAAGGGGTGCACTGGGCCATATTTTACTCCTGACTCTGTGTTTAGGTACTCAGGAGACTGTACGGAAAGATGGGGGTTGAATGACGGTCAGCTACCTGAAGGGTGAGCATGCTGGTTCCTATACTATCTTTTCAGCCCTTATTATTATTATTTTTATTTGAAGGATTTATTGCTCTGAACTCAAGTAACTAGTAAAATTATCCAGACTTTGTCTTGTTAATCTTCATTCATTCATTCATTCATTCATTCAAAAAATAGGTTTTGTTTTGGGGCCACACCTAGTGATGCCTAGGCATTACTCCTGGCTCTTCAACCAGGGATCATTCCTGGAAGTGCTCAGGGTGGTATGCCAGGGATTGAACCCAAAGGAGCATGTGCAAGGTATAATCTCTATAACCAACTGTATAATCTTGGTATAACCAACTGTGTAATCTCTCTGGTCCCTGAATATACAGCTTAGTGAGGAAAAAAATTAATGTAGGTTTTAATGATTCGAAGTAATATTTTTCATTCCTCTTTGAGAATAAATGCCTAGGTCCCTAGGAATTGTACATATAAAATTTTCTAGGTATGAGGCAAATCACTTTAACAAGATGCTTAAAGTACCATTAAAACAGGGAAAGCAATAAGTGAGATCAGCGCTTTGTGGTATGGATAGGGCCCATGCCAGGTCAAGTTCAGGGGATACTTTTGCAAAGTGCTCAGTGATCTGCCCCCCAGGGTACTCAAGGAACCATGCAGTGCTAGGGAGCAAACCTGGGCCACCCACATACAAAGTTGTGGGTAAGGTGTTTGCCTTTGCACACAGCCAGCCTGCATTTAATCCTCAGTAACACATGAGGAGTGATCCCTGAGCACAGAGCCAAGAGTAAGCTCTGAGAACTGCCAGGTGTGGCCCCAAACAAACAAGCAAAAAGAATAGAACACAGAACACAAAAAGAATAGAACAAATCATCTTGTCAAAATCACTGCATTCAATACTCTATTTCTGATTCTCTAAACTCTTTTAGGCATAAATATGGGGACTTCATTAATTAATTCACGAAGTTAAATGGAATACCTATTGTTTCTATTTTACTTTCTCAGTGAATTAGCTAATTTGACTCTATTTTGTACTCCAGATATTTAAGTAAACATTGATATATTGAAGGAGCGGAGCAGGGGGAACTCCCAAACAGTGTTCAGGAGAACCGAGGGTAATTTCTTTCTTTTTCTTTTACCTTTTTGCTTTTTTTTGGGGGGGTTTACACCCGGCAATGCTCAGGGGTTACTCCTGGCTCTTTGCTCAGGAATTACTCCTGGCGGTGCTCTGGGGGACCGTATGGGATGCTGGGGATCAAACCCGGGTCAGCCACATGCAAGGCAAATGCCCTACCCACTGTGCTATTGCTCCAGCCCCCGAGGGTAATTTCTACAAACCTCAGCCAATGAGGTCAGGTGCTTTGATACCCAGATTGGCATAAATATGTTGATATTCAGGTCAAAGGCACTGCAGACCATCAGGGTTCCATGATGGTCTAACCACCAACTCCTGGGATAGTCAGTCCCTAGATGTTTATATTGTTTATGTTTAATAGTAATGGAAGTTAGTGAGCTCTGAATTAGCAATCATTTGGGTAAATTGAAGAGCCTCCTGTCTGAGTTTTTTTGGGGGATGTGGGGGCTTATGGGGAGCCACACCTTGCAATGCTCAGGGTTCACTCCTGGCTCTGCTGCATTCAGGAATTACTTCTGGTAGTGCGCAGGGGACCATAGGATGCCTTACCAGTGGTACTAACTTTTCAGCCCCAGCGTTGTAATTTATTTGACTGAAAATGCAAATACCTTGCAATCTTTTAAGCTTACAATCCTCCTTTATTTAAACAACAATACAGAGCTGCATTCAAGTTAGTATCACTTGATGTCCCATTATTCATTGATTTGCTCGAGCGGGAGCCAGTAATGATTCCATTTGACCCTATCAAGTGCCAGTGTAACCTAATGGCATCTGTCTGTTTTGGAGATATTAATAGCTTTGAACTGTTTGTTTAGGGTCCTGATAAGGAAGTCTGACCATCTTGCAGGTGGGTGGCCACGTGATCTTTTGGCGTCCCGTGGGATCCAATCAGTAACAGCTCTAGTCCAATGGTCATCTCCAGATTGCATTATATGACCAGCCCATCTGATTTTCAATGTTCTGGCAGATGAGACAGAGTCCTTGATTTTAGAATAGCAACAGAGGTCGGAACTCCAGATTCCCTCTCTCACTTGAGTGAGGCATGATATTCCAAGCATGGCTCTTTCGATTCCTCTTTGGGAGACCCGAATGGTATTCTCATCCCGCTTTCGTAAGGCCCAGGTCTCTGAGGCGTATGTTAATGCAGGGAGAACGGTGGAGTCAAAGAGGTGTGCCCGTAGCTGAAGGTTCTTTGTTGTTTTGACTATTGTTTCAATGTTTTTGAAGACATTCCATGCCTCTCTTTACCTCCTGCGCAACTCAGATTTCAGGTCGTTCATCATGTTGACTTCTCGACCTAGGTACACATAACTGCTGCATTCAGAGATGTTTGTTCCATTGAGAGTGAATGGGGCCTCTGGGACTAGTTCATTTTTCATAAACATAGTTTTGTTCAGATTCAGCTGTAGACCTATCCTTCCACATTCTCGGTCAAAGTCTGCCAGCATTTGTGCCACTTGGCTGATGTTTGGTGTTATTAGAACGATGTCATCAGTGAAGCAGAGGTTGTGTAGTTGCCGGCCATCTATCTTCACTCCCATTTTTTCCCATTCTAATTGTCGCATGATGATTTTGAGGGTGGCGCTGAAGAGTTTTGGTGAAATGGTATCACCCTGCTGAACCCCTCTTTTGACGTCGATGATCACTTCCCTGTAGAATGGTGAGATCCTAGTGGTGAAACCGTGATATAGTTCACGAAGGATCTTTATGTATTGGGTTTCAACGCCCTGTTTGACTAGGGCTTCTATGACTGCTTCAGTCTCCACAGAATTGAAGGCTTTCTTTAAATCAATGAACGTGAGACAGAGCGGCATCTTGAATTCTCTATAGACTTCAAGAGTTTGGTTATTGTGTGTGGATAACGAGTGGATAACACTATACACGATATAGTATAACGAGTTAGGATCCACTCGTGTGTGGATAATGAGTGGATAACACTATACATGATATAGTGTAACGAAGTTAGTATACTCGTTCAATTAAAAAAACAAGGTTGGGGCCTGAGAGAAAATACAGTGGGCAAGGCTTTTGCCTTACACATAGCAGTCCTGGATTCATCCCCAGCATTCTCCCCAAGCACCACCAGGAATAATTTCTGAATGCAGAGCCAGAAGTAAACCCTGAACATCACTATGGGTGACCCCAAAACAAAAACAAAACAGGCAAAAGCAAAAATATCCCCCCGAAGCTTATAGTGTTAATAAGCTTATAGCTATATAGAAGAATGAACATATGGCTACAAGACCGAGAGAGAAAATGTGAGACATTAGGAGAGATTTCATGAAGGACAGAAGTTGAGGAGGGAGCTATCTACTGAGGGTGAAGCCAGGAACAGAGGCTTTGAAGAAGCTGGCCTTTGAACTTCACATTGACAAGGTGACCAGAAGGAGATTGGCCAAGTCAGGCGATGAGCATGCTGGGAAGAGATGAAATGCTACAGATGGGCAAGACATGGATCCAAGGCAGAAGTTTTGGGAAACCCAGGTTTAGGTCAAAGAATCACATAAATATTGGGTCCCAAAAAGATAGCACAGCTTAGAGTGCACTTGCTTTGCATGAAGCCAGCCCAGGTTCGATCTCCAGAATCCCATATATTCCCTGAGCACTCCCAGCATAATTCCTAAGCATCACTGGGTACAGCCTCAACTCTATAAAAAAAGAAAGAAAGAAAGAAAGAAAAAAGAAATTAAAAAAAATTGAGTAATAAAGTTTTGCATTTAGGCAATAGATAACAATAACTGAAAAAAGAAGAATAAAACATCTTCCCAATTTGGTCAAGTAAACCAAGTAGCATTTAATGTCAAATATGTGCATATTTTAGTACTTTGCAAGTGAGTATCTTGGTGTTACAGATACAAGGTTGGGAGAACTCAACGGGCTAAAGTGGGTGATCCATGCAGCAGGCCTGGCTTTGATCCCCGACATCTCATATGGTCCCCAGAGTAATGCTGGGAGTGAGCCCATGCAATAAGCTAGGAATTAATGCCCCAGAGCACCACCAGGTTTGGGTCCCTCTTCCTCCCAAAGAAATAAGTTTCCTTTACTGATCAGTTACCAATGCCCACACCAGTTCCATTCTCCATGGCAGTGGGAATCTACCTGAACTGTCACTAATCATCCAACAGTTGCTGCTCAGGGAGTGGCTGGGAGGGATCATCTAGCAGGAGCCTCTTTTTTCTTGCCAAGAATACATTCACCCTAAACTTATTTTAAATCACTGCAAGGCCCACACGCTGGGACACGTCCCAGTGACAATGCAGAAACAATGATTCAGAGCATGGCAAAGACTTCCTGGGACCGACTTAGAATCCCTCAAGGTGTCATAGGCCAGTGACTTCCATGTTTTAATATCCTCAACTAGAGCCCAATGCTATTATTTTGTTTTCTGTATTGCTGTTGGATTTGTCTATTGTTCATCAAAAAAAAAAAACTACTCCTTGGACAAAATATTCACATTTCACAGTGCAGGAACACACATCAGCACCTCCAAAACAATAAAAAAAGAAAAAACAGTCTTTTGTTTTGGAGCTGAAGAGAGACCAGAGTTCAGGGACTTCCTTGCATACAACCAACCTCGATTTCCTTCCCAGCATATTCATTCCTCCTAGGTTGGCCAGGAGTGACCCGAGTATGGTTGGCTGTGGCCAAGCCTCTTTCCTGAAACCACCCCCAAAAAAAAAAAAATATATATATATATTTATTGATAGATATATATCTTTATATATATATATCTTTATATATATCTTTATATATATATATATATATATATTTATTTAAGGTACACCCGGCAGAGCAGAAACCAGCTTTCCCTGTTGAACCCCCTGCATTCCATGAACCACGAGAGCAACTTCCGACCCGAGTCCACCATCCTGATGGAGCCTCGGAGGAGCCAAGAGAAACCCCCCCCCCACACCTTGCTGGCAGCGATCTGAGTCACAATCCACACTCTGCAGCTGGTAAGATCTCCCCCCAGCATATTAATCCAGTCTCCAGCCCACAGATTAATCCAGTCTCCAGCCCACAGATTAATCCAGTCTCCAGCCCAGCTTGTCAGAAACCCAGCCTACAAGGACCCGCCATGCAGAGACCCGCCCTTCAGAGGAGAGTATTTCAAGCTCAGGAATGCTTGAGCCTAAGACACAGGTACACCCGGCAGAGCAGAAACCAGCTTTCCTCGTTGCGCGGACGCACAGCGGCCGCAGCAATTTACCTCCAAATTACCATAAATATTCTACCCACCCCTCTGAGAGAGCCCCACAAAGTAATGAGAATATAGCGCCCGCATGGCAGAGCCTGGCAAGCTGTCCGATGCGTGTTCGATATGCCAAATCCAGTAACAAAAATGCATATTTTCCTGACCCGAAAGAGCCCTTAATACGGCAGCAGTAAGAAAGGCAAACAAGCAGTGCCTGATAAAATTTCACAGCTGTCCTAGACTGCCAAAACGAAGAAGGACTAAAATGACTGCCTGTACTTTCAATGCACGTACACTGGCATAGGAAACATATATTGAGGATCTGATGGTGCAAGCGCAAAAGATCAAGTATGACATCATTGGTCTGACTGAGACGAGGAGGCATCAGTCGCATCATGCTGTATTTGACACCGGAGAAGAATTGTTCCTTGGAACATGTGACGAAAGAGGTGTCGGTGGCGTTGGTGTCCTTGTCAACACGAACATGGCTGTCAACATTGATTCATTTGAATGCCTAACAAACCGAATAGGATGATTACACTTGAGGAGATGTGGCCCACTGCCAGCAATTTCTATCTTCATTGTCTATGCACCAACATCCACATACAAAGAAGATGAAATTGAGAAATTCTACATGGAATTGGAGGAGTTCTATAAAAAGATCACACCTTCTATAAGATCATAGTCGGTGATTTTAATGCCAAGATAGGACCGAGAAGATCGGCTGAAGAACTCCACATCAGGACACATGGCCTAGAATGGAACGAACAGGGTGAGAGACTATCTGAGTTCATCATGTCCACCAAGACTATTCATGGGAACTCACAGTTTCAGAAGGCTGAAGCGAAACGTTGGACATGGGAATCTCCTGGCGGACAGTTCCACAAATGAAATTGACCACATCATCTTCAATCGACGGTTTTGTCTGACCGATGTTGCTGTCGTCCCCAAATTCAAGACAGGATCAGACCACCGTCTCCTTCGTGGCAAAATTCTACTTCCCGGAACGGGAGAAAAAGCTGCAAAGTTTAAGAAGAGAGCTCCCAGAACGACCACCAACTGGGAACTCTTTGGCACCATTGCGGCAACATGGGAAGATTCAATCATTGATGACATCGATGAAGAATACAACCGACTGGTTCAGCACCTCCATGATTGTGCGAAGAATGCCGAGAGAGAGAAAGACACAAAAGGACGCTTTGTCTTCAGAAACTCTTGAGCTCATTTGCCAACGTGGCAAGGCGCAAGCCTCAGGAGACCAAATGCTAACATCCAAGCTTGCTAAACAGTGCAGAGAAGCTATAAAAGCAGACCTCAAAGACAGAAGAGCAGAAATACTGGAAGATGCAGCAGAAGCCGGGAAAAGTATTCGCATTGCCCGCCTGTCCTTCGCCAACTATAAGACCAAGATGACTGCCCTCCGATGCCCTGATGGATCTATCACATCTTCCAGAAAGGCAATGGAGAAGATTATCCAGGACTTCTACTCAAATCTCTTTGATAGCCACATCCACCTGCCCACATACCAAATTCCACAGGATGGATATGTCATTCCCAACGTTCTCCCTTCTGAAATCCGACATGCCATCTCGTCAGTAAAGAAGGGAACAGCACCAGGCCCAGACAAAGTCAGACCCGAACACCTGAAGAATCTGCTGTCGGTACTCATCAATACACTAGCTCGGCCCTTCACACGCTACCTGACCGAATGCAAGGTGCCCTCCCAATGGAAAACCAGCAGGACAGTTCTACTGTTCAAGAAGGGAGACATTCACAACATATCCACACAGTAACCAGGCTCATTGAGGTTTGTAGGGAGTACAAGATGACGTTCTGTCTCATGTTCATTAATTTAAAGAAAGCCTTTGATTCTGTGGAGACTGAAGCAGTCATAGAAGCCCTAGCCAAACAGGGTATTCAAACCCAATACATCAAGATCCTTAGTGAGCTGTATTACGGATTCACCACCAGGATCTCACCATTCTACAAAGAAGTGATCATTGATGTCAAAAGAGGGGTTCGACAGGGTGATACCATTTCACCAAAACTCTTCAGCGCCACCCTCGAGAACATCATATGACAATTAGAATGGGAAGGAATGGGAGTGAAGATAGATAGATGGTCGGCAACTACACCACCTCCGCTTCACTGATGACATCGTTCTAATAACACCAAACATTAGCCAAGTGGCACAAATGCTGGCTGACTTCGACCGAGAATGTGGAAAGATAGGTCTACAGCTGAATCTAAATAAAACTATGTTCATGAGAAATGAACTAGTTCCAGAGGCCCCATTCACTCTCAATGGAACAGACATCTCTGAATGCAGCAGTTATGTGTACCTAGGTCGAGAAGTCAACATCATGAATGACTGTTGGAGGACATGTTTAGCTAATCTGGGAGTTTTGTTGTTTTGCTCACTCCCAGCTTAATCTTATTTAAGCCAATGTTCATTCTAATGAGATCTCTCTTCTATGTAAACACTTCTAGAGGGTGTGTGGCAGTTACAGAAGTCACCTTGATTGAATAACTTCTGACTTATACATCTACTAAGACTTCTATGTTTTCTAGATTGGGCACAGCTCCTCTTTATACCCACTGCACCCAACGTGGGACAGTTAGAATTTACCAGGAGACTACCACCCTGGCTACGCTGAGACTAAAGGAAGACTATAGGAAGGATCATACTAGTTTGCTCTAAGCAGGCGAGTATGACCCTTTCAGTGCATGAGAACAAGATACTCAGAATCACCCTGGTGCAGATAATAATAAGGACCTTGTGGGTACCATCTAGATTACATGAAGCTCATGAAGTTAAGATGTATTACTTTATATCAGCCCCCTCTCTCTCCAGTGTTTTACATAAGAGATAATCTTGGGATTAGTCCTTGGTGTAACCTTTGTTTATACCTACAATAGGGTGTGGCACTACACTCTGTTTAGGGTTCTTTGTTGGCATGACAGCCTCCCGATTGGGTTACTTTGGTGTATATAAGGGGCTGACTTGAGGCCCTTCACCTTTTGCCTTTTGGTTCCTCAGCCTTCAGCTTTTGGCTCCTGCGTTGCTTTTGGCTTTTGGCCTTCTTCCCTGTGGGATTTCGCCTCGTGAGCGGTTTATTCCCCTTGGAAGTTTTTACACGTGGTGGTCGCCATCTTGGCCTACACGTGGCTGGGGTTCTAGCCTGGAATCCTAAGCATCGGGTTTTTCCTTTTGCTGATTTGTATGCCTGAACCTGTGATAAGTAAAAGCCTTTTAAAACCGCATCAGTGGGGCCGGAGCCATAGCCCAGCGGGTAGGGCATTTGCCTTGCCCGCGGCCGGCCCATGCCGGCCCGGAGTTCGATCCCCGGCAACCCATATGGTCCCCCGAGCACCGCCAGGAGTAATTCCTGAGTGCAGAGCCAGGAGTAACCCCTGAGCATTGCCGAGTGTGACCCAAAAAAAAAAAAAAAAAAAACCGCATCAGATTCCTGAGTGTTCATCCATTCCTCGCCGGGGGTGGAGAAGGGAACTCCGCTTCCCGGCACTGTGGAGGGACCCCGGCGGAGCACCCCGACAAATGACCTAAAACCTGAGCTGCGCAGGAGGAAGAGAGTGGCATGGAATGCCTTCCAAGGCTTCAAAGAAATAGTTAAAAGGACAAAGAACCTCCGGCTCTGGGCACATCTCTTTGACTCCACCGTTCTCCCTGCATTAACATAGGCCTCAGTGGGGCCGGAGCGATAGCCCAGTGGGTAGGGTGTTTGCCTTGCATGTGGCCGGCCTGTGCCGGCCCGGATTCGATCCCCGGCATCCCATATGGTCCCCCGAGCACCGCCAGGAGTAATTCCTGAGTGCAGAGCCAGGAGGAACCCCTGAGCATCGCGGGTGTGACCCAAAAAGCAAAAAAAAAAAAAAAAAACCCATACGCCTCAGAGACCTGGGCCCTACGAAAGCAGGATGAGAATGCTATTCGGGGACTCCCAGAGAGGAATTAAAAGAGCTATGCTTGGAATATCACGCCTCACTCCAGTGAGAGAAGGAATCTGGAGTTCCGACTCCGACCTCCGTCGCTATTCCAGAATAAGGGATGCTGTCTCGTTTGCCAAGGCATCGAAAATCAGATGGGCTGGACATGTAACGCGATTTGCAGATGACCGCTGGACTAGAGCTGTTACCGATTGGATCCCACGGGATGTCAAAAGATCACGTGGCCGCCCACCCACAAGATGGTCAGAGTTCCTTGTCAAGACCCTGAAGGAACAGTTTGAGGCTCTTCATATTTCTGAATCAACCAGATGCCATTGGGCTACATTGGCACCTGATAGGGTCCAATGGAAATGTTACTGGCGCCTGCTCAAGCAAATTGATGAATAATGGGATTCAAGTGATTAAGTGATCAAGTGCTCAGTGATTATCCCAGCATTGCTTGAGAAACCATATAGTGTTGTGACAGCTCTCTGTCCAGGTCTCTCTGTCCAGGTCTCTAGTCCTTTAGCCTCTACCTGCTCTGAGATGAAGCAAATGAATTTCCACTTACACGGTGTGTGTCTTAGCATAATAATTGTTTCAGGAAACTTCATCATTTTTAGCAACTCTGAGCTGTTTTACTTTCACTATTTTCTTTATTTATTTTGGGGTCATCAAGTTTGGTGATGCTCAGTAGTTACTCCTGGCTCTGCACTTAGGAATTACACCTGGCTGTGCCTGGGGGACCATATGGGATGCCAGGAATTGAACCCAGATTGGCCATGTGCAAGATAAGTTCCCTATCTGCTGTACTATCACTTCAGCCCCTGTTACTTTGACTATTTTATATCTGAATGAAATGAAGAGCCTCAGACTAGCAAAATGATTGTTTCTCATCTCCTTGGAAGTCCTGCAAAAGGGCATCTTGGAAAGGGATTGACCGGCCCAAAGGCATAGGCCGCGAAGGGTCAATGCTGATTGGTCACCATGCAACTTCTGATTAGGTATTTATACGTAGGTTACAATCAGCTGTTCACAGCCTTATGAAGCTACACTGATGTAGGATTGGAAATTCTATTAAGCAAACAGCCCTGTGCTTTTTGGGACTGGACGGTTCTGTGTTCCTGGCAGTGTCTAGGGTACCATATGTAGTGCTGGGAATTTAACCAGCGTTAATAAGATAAAAAGCAAGTGCCTTATCTTTGTACTATCTCTCCTATCCTAAATTAATTTTGTTTGGGAGGAGGGAGGTGGGGCCACACGCACTCTGCTTAGGGGTTACTTCTGGCTCTGTGCTCAGGGATCACTCCTGGCAGTATTAAGTGACCATATGGGGTGCTGGGAATCAAATCTGGGCTGGCCATATTCAAAGTAAGCACCCTACCCTCTGAACTGTTTCTCTAGCCCCTCGGGGGTCACTCTTGGCAGTAGTCATATATAGTAGACCATATTCAGTGCCAGGTCATATATAGTAGACCATATTCAGTGCCAGGTATTCAACTAGAGTTGACCATATGCAAGGCAAGCACCTGACTCACTCTATTATTGCTCCAGATCTAACTTTTTATTATTATTATTATTATTATTATTATTATTATTATTAGCAGGGATGCACACTGGGCAGTGCCCTGGGCTTACTCCTAGCTCTTCACTCAAAGGTCATACCTGATTGGCTTGACAGACCACATCGGATTCTGGGGTTCAAACCCAGGTCAGCTGTAAGACAAGCTTGTAACCCACTCTACTATCTTTTCTGCCCCTGAATCTACTAATTCTTGACTCACCATTAGCAGAAGTGAATGCTAGCTCTATTACATATTCAAGAAATAAACAATACAAGCCAAAATAGTGGGTTTTGTTCTTGCATTTTAGCTCAAGCCTTGGCTCTAAGCCCAAACTCATGCTACCTTAGTGAACTGGTCTGTGTAATCTATTATGCCTAGATTTATATGAGCTTTATCTGCTCTTCTGTACTTGGCTCTGCACTAGGCCCTTCCTAGCTTTGCAAGGAAAGGCAGAAATTTACATTGGAGGGAAATTTCCCTGTAGGATGCCTGAGATATAAGAGAATTCCATGAGACAGAAATGTTAGAATATTAAATGCCCGTAACAAATCATCCTGGAGGGGTGGCAGGTTCTAGCCCTGGCCTACCACCCCAGCAGAGCCTCGCAAGAAGCCAGAGGAGCTCCCACAGCATGAGTGCCGCCATTTCCCCATCCGGACTCTCCTCTCGTCAGAGCTCCACCCAGCAGAAGAGCTGATTACACCCCGGCTCACGTGGCCGCAAGCGGCCCCGCAGTTCATCAATAAATGCTCAAGTTTTGAGGTGACTACAAGATTATCTCACCTGCACGGCAGAGCCTGGCAAGCTACCCGTGTCGTATTTGACATGCCAAATAGCAGTAACTATTATAGACCTCATTCCCATGACTTGATGGAATGATTTGAGGTTCTTTATGTTCCTTGAATGGGCGGATGCCCTTGGGCTATCTCACATGTGACAGGACATATTCAGATGTTACTGGTGTCTGCTCGAGTAAATCAATAATGTATGGGAAGTCAAGTGATTAAATGATCAAGTAAACAAATCATCATGAACAACTTTGCAAACCACAGTGTTTATATAAAAGTATAAGGGGAAAACTTACATTTGTAGGCCTAAGCTATGCCATATAAAAACCAAAATAAGGGGCTGGAACAATAGCACAGTGGGTAGGGCGTTTGCCTTGAACACAGTCGACCTGGGTTCGATCCCTGGCATCCCATATGGTCCCCGGAGCACCGCCAGGAGTAATTCCTGAGCAAAGAGCCAGGAGTAACCCCTGAGCATTGCCGGGTGTGCTCAGAAAAGAAAAAAAAATGAACACAAAATTGCTTTCAAGTGTTATTAATGACAGGTGAGACATGATTATTACTATAAGGAGATCCTAGTATAAAATAAAATTTAATGTAATATACTTTAAATTCTAGAGTTGAAAACATATATATATGCAAACGAGAATAGTACTTAGATTTTATATTGTATTAAATGGTTTTAATTTTCTTACTAACACAGGTCAAAATCATATAGTAATTGCCAATTGGTTCTAATTGGTTCAAACCTAATAAATCGATTTATTCTTTGATAATTTCATTTGCCATTTTTTTTTGCTTTTTTTTGGATCACACTAGCAGTGCTTAGGGGTTACTCCTGGCTCTGCACTCAGGAATTACTCCTGGCAGCGCTTGGGGACCAATAGGATGCTGGGAATTGAACAACTTTTGTAAATCACGGTGTTTTTAATAAAAATTGATAATATGTAATATAAAAAAATACTAGAGTGAATCTGTCCTCAGCTAGTTTCTCTTGACTTTCATTACCCCTGACAGAATCCCCTCACCCCATCAGTGGCTGTGTGGGTGGGTCACCCAGTGATGCTCAGGGTTACTCCTGGCTCTGCACTCAGGAATCACTCCTGGCACTGCGTGGGGGATCATATGGGATGCCGGGATCGAACCCGGGTCGGCTGCATGCAAGGCAAATGCCCTACCCGCTGGACTATCACTCTGGCCCTAGGTCAGAATATTTTTAACATGTCTTTTCTACCAAAGCCAATTCACAGCATTCATTTTCCATAGAACAGATCACATTCATCCCGCATTTTTTTTTTTTTTTTTGCTTTTTTTGGTCAAATCCGGCAATGCTCAGGGATTACTCCTGGTTTTGCACTCAGTAATTATTCCTAGAGTTGCTCAGGGGACCGTATGGGATGCCAGGAATCAAATCCAGGTCAGCCTCCTGCAAGGCAAATGCCCTACCCGCTGTGCTATTGCTTCAGCCCCTCACCTCAAAACATTTTGCTTGTTATTGAATACAATAGGAATATAAGAGGGAAGAGAAAATTGGAGTTCTGTAAATATCTTGGTAAATGTGTAATTATTCATTCAGTCAGTAGATAATACCTTATGTTAGAGCATAATTCTAACCTTCCTTCCTTCCCTTCCCTCCCTCCCCTCCCTCCCTCCCTCCCTCCCTCCCTCCCTCCCTCCCTCCCTCCTCCCTCCCTCCCTCCTCCCTCCCTCCCTCCCCTCCCTCCCTCCCTCCCTCCCTCCTCCTTCCTTCCTTCCTTCCTTCCTTCCTTCCTTCCTTCCTTCCTTCCTTCCTTCCTTCCTTCCTTCCTTCCTTCCTTCCTTCCTTCCTTCCTTCCTTCCTTCCTTCCTTCTTCCTTCCCCCCTCTCTCTCTGACAGCACAGGGGCAGGGGTTTTCACATCGGTGGTGCTCAAGGCTTATCCAGCTCTGTACTCAGGAATTGCTCCTGGTGGGCTCAGGAATGCTGGGGAGCAAGCTGAGTCAGCAAGCTCCCTATCCACTGTACTATCTCTCTAGCCCTATCTTTTTTTTAAGAGTTTTTTTAATTAATACTTTATTATACCACCGTGAGATATACAATTACAACGTTGTTCATGTTTGGAGGTTTCGGTCACATAGTGTTCTAGCACCCGCCCTCCACCAGTGCCCATTTCCCACCACCAATGTCCCTAATTCCCTCCTCCCTCCCATAGCCTGCCTAAATGGCAGGTTCTTTATCTCTTTTCTCTCTCCCTCTCTCTCTCCCTTCATTCTCCTACACATTATGGGTTGCACTACATACACTTGGGAGCCATCATGTGCATTTTTTTGCCTGTATTTAATGTTCAGTTCTATGTTGATATCAGCCCTTTCGACATTTATTCACACATGTTCCCTTCTGTCTTACCTAACCCCTGACTCCCTCACGTTTATGTAATTTCCACTTTTGGTAAGATCACCTGATATATTTATGTCATGTAAATAAATGCAGTCATTCTATGTCTCTCTTTTTCCTTATTTTTCAATTTAACTTTAAAAAAAATGTTTTTCAGGGGCCAGAGCGATAGCCCAGCGGGTAGGGCGTTTGCCTTGCATGCGGCCAGCCTGTGCTGGCCCGGTTCGATCCCCGGCATCCCATATGGTCTCCCTGAGCACCGCCAGGAGTAATTCCTAAGTGCAGAGTCAGGAGAAACCCCTGAGCATCGCCGGGTGTGACCCAAAAAAGCAAAAAAAAATTTTTTTTCAGCAATTACCCTTCCAATAGGTACAAATAATAATATCCACAGATGAGAACTGGAAAAGGAAAAGTTGAGTATCAAAGAATATCAACTTAATTGCTTTATTCACTCATTCATCCAACATTTTGAGTGCCTACTCTGAAAGTTGGGAAACATTCTGCTTGGGAATTAAACAAGGGACTCAATCCTGTAATAGATGACAAGGCAGATAACAACATGCAAGGCACACAAGGACAATGGCAGTGGAGGGAAAGAGTAGAAAGCAGACTGAGACAGACATTTCAGAAGAACAAGACAGGTGATTTGAAGTTTGCAGAACGAACAGGTTTGTATTAGTGAGGAGTCAGAGAGGGAATGGGTAGAGCCATATCATTAATTTCTCAGTGAGCAGTGATTAATGTGAAATTTGCATTTTGGTCAGTAAAACTTTCATCGCCAAGATTTTTGTTTTAACTTCAAAGACGGCCCCAAGAGAGAAGTTAGGAAGGAAAAAAATTTCTTAAATGCCTGACCAATGGCCCCAAATGATCCCAAATAGAGCTGGGCTACAGAATAGGAGTAGATAAATCAAATATGAAGTTATGACTTAGGACATCTTTACTTAGGACATCTTTGGTTAATGCCATAGTATCTTAAAAATATTCAAAAATCACCATTGAATTCAGTTCTGATATAAACAGGCTTTCTTCCTTGCTGATAGATCAATTTCTTGCATTTGAAGATACTTAAAGATATTTTAAGGGGGAAAATGTCTTACCTTAAACACATGAAAACAAAGGTCCTGGGAAGTCGAGTGAAGAAATCACACAGGACTCGTGGCAGAGGCAAAAACACGATCTGCCATCCTGTGCGTCATATTTGTGCTTTATTAACTATTTTTCTTTCCAATAAACTTAAAAATCCCCCCCCCACACACACACACAATTTCCAATTTAAGAACTGCTAGGGCAGGTTGGTAACATTTCATCTTTGACCAAAATTATTAAAGACCCAAAATTTATTCATCAAATATTTTTTAAAAACTAGCTACAAAGACTTGGGATTTTTTCCACTTGCCAAGTTCTCACCATGTTCAGTCCCTGGAAAAACACCGACCAGCTAAAAACTTCTTGAAAGAGAGCTTGTATCTCACTCGAGATGTATGATTTCGACTTCTTTCATTTTAAGTCATTCTGGTCTAATGAATTCAACAAAGATTCATTGAGCACTCAAAAATGTTTAAAGAATAAATCAAATACTTAGGGTCAAACAGTACCAGCAAACATAAAAACGAAGTATCTCACTCTGGTGGAAAAAGTTGAGAGTATTTTGTCTCAAAACAGTATGTTCTCTAAACTTTATTTCACATATCCTACTGAGTTGCCTTTTAGTGTCTCCATAGTTTTTATGCTGACTTTTTATTGACGTATTTTTAGTTTTTATTGAAATATTGCACCCATTTGCTGAGGAGGTGGAGCTTTTCCTATATGTATCGGCCACTGTGATTTTTACTGTGTGTTGCTTCTATATTGGTTGAGTTGTTGGTCTCTTTCTCTACGGTGTTTAGGGAGGGATTCTGTATGGGTTATGAATATTAACCTTTGGCCATCATTTCTGCACTCATGTTTATCTGTGGCCCTCAGCAAATGCTCCTAGGTTTGTGTTATCCTAGGTTGCTCTTACTCCTAGAATAGGACACTTACACTATTTGAGAGCCCTAATGACACTCCAGGTACATGGTGCATTTGTGTACCCACGCAATTGCAGGAGTATCTGCTGCATTGTAGTTATGTGACAGCTAATGAATGGATGATGATTACCACTGACCATCTAGACCATTTGATCCTTGATTATGTTGTAATTTTTTTCATTCCACAAACAAGTGGAATTAATAATTTCTTAGAAGAAAGCATTCACAGTCTATAAAGATAAATTTGGAGAATGGGTTTTTGGGCCACACTCAACAGTGCTCAGGACTTACTCCTATGCTCAGGGATCACTCCTGGCTGTGCTTGGGGGAAATCAAACCCAGGTTGGTCTTATGCAAAATGTTTACCTTCCTCCTGTACTATCTCTCTGGCCCAAAGCTACTCTTTAAAAGATCTATTTTCTTACTATCACTTAAGAATTCTTTTTTTTTTTTTTGCTTTGTGTTTTGGATCACACCCAATTGTGCTCAGGGCTTACTCCTGGCTCCACACTAAGGGTTCAGTCCTGGTGGGACTCTAGGGATCCTCTGTGGGTTTTGGGGTTCCAACCTGGGTTGTTTCCCCCACTGTTTTCTCTCTGGCCTCTATCACCCAAAGAATATCAAAGGAGGTGTATTTTCCCGGCATTGAAACCTTCAGAATTAGAGCCCAAATTACTCTGATATATGTTATGTATGTTTTAAGGACAGACTAAATATTTAACACTAGCATGTGACAGGACGTATGGAGATGTTACTGGTGCCCACTAAAGCAAATCGATGAATAACTGGAAGACAAGTGATACAAGTGAAGTGAAATATTTAGTCAATCGTAAGATCCTTTAATGTAAAATTAAGCCACAATATGATAAATATCCATAATGTACTCTTGTACTATCCTGATCTGGATTCTGCTCATTAAGAATCAACCATTAACTTGATCACTTGATCACTTGACATCCCGTTATTCATTGATTTGCTCGAGCAGGTGCCAGTAACATTTCCGTTTGACCCTATCACATGCCAGTGTAGCCCAATGGCATCTGGTTGCTTCAGGAATATGAAGAGTCTCAAACCGTTTGTTCAGGGTCTTGACGAAGAAGTCTGACCATCTTGTAGGTCGGTGGCCACGTGATCTTTTGACATCCCATGGGATCCAGTCGGTAACGGCTCTAGTCCAGCGGTCATCTCCAAATTACATTACATGTCCAGCCCATCTGATTTTCGATGCCTTGGCAAACAAGACAGCATTCCTGACTCTGGAACAGCGACGGAGGTTGGAACTCCAGATTCCTTCTCTCGCTTGAGTGAGGCGTGATATTCCAAGCATAGCTCTTTCGATTCCTCTTTGAGAGACCCAAATAGCATTCTCATCCCTGCTTTCGTAGGGCCCAGGTCTCTGAGGCATATGTTAATGCAGGGAGAATGGTGGAGGTGCCTGGAGCTGGAGGTTCTTTGTCCTTTTAGCTATTTCTTCGATGCATTTGAAGGTATTCCATGCCGCTCTTTTCCTCCTGCAGAGCTCAGGTTTTAGGTCATTCATCATGTTGACTTCTCAACCTAGGTACACATAACTGCTGCATTCAGAGATGTTAACAACCATTAACATTTTGGTAAAATGGAAGATAAAATACTATAT
>JAJIBD010015948.1:0-25349 GCA_021461705.1 Cryptotis parvus | reverse complement strand
TGGTGACCATCATCGGCAACATCCTTGTGATAGTGGCATTTAAAGTCAACAAGCAGCTGAAGACAGTCAACAACTACTTCCTCCTAAGCCTGGCCTGTGCTGACCTGATTATTGGGGTGATTTCCATGAATCTGTTTACCACCTACATCATTATGAATCGGTGGGCTTTAGGGAACTTGGCCTGTGACCTCTGGCTGGCCATTGACTATGTGGCTTCCAATGCGTCTGTCATGAACCTTCTGGTCATTAGTTTTGACAGGTACTTTTCCATCACGGGACCACTTACGTACCGGGCCAAACGAACAACAAAGAGAGCTGGCGTGATGATAGGACTGGCTTGGATCGTTTCCTTTGTCCTGTGGGCACCTGCCATATTGTTTTGGCAATACTTTGTTGGAAGAGGACTGTGCCCCCTGGGGGAGTGCTTCATTCAGTTCCTCAGTGAGCCCACCATTACCTTTGGCACAGCCATAGCTGCCTTTTATATGCCTGTCACCATCATGACTATTTTATACTGGAGGATCTATAAGGAAACTGAAAAGCGCACCAAAGAGCTCGCTGGACTGCAAGCCTCAGGCACTGAAGCCGAGGCAGAAAACTTCGTGCACCCGACAGGCAGTTCTCGAAGCTGCAGCAGCTATGAGCTACAGCAACAGAGCCTGGAACGCTCAGGCCGAAGAAAGTATGGCCGCTGCCACTTCTGGTTCACCACCAAAAGCTGGAAGGCCAGTGCTGAGCAGATGGACCAAGACCACAGCAGCAGCGACAGCTGGAACAACAACGACGGCCTGGGGCCTCCCTGGAAAACTCCGCCTCCTCCGATGAGGAGGACATCGGCTCAGAGACAAGAGCCATCTACTCGATCGTGCTCCAAGCTTCCTGGCCACAGCACCATTCTGAACTCCACCAGGTTGCCCTCCTCAGATAACCTGCAGGTGCCCGATGAGGAGCTAAGGACAGTGGAGGCGGAAAGCCAGCAAGCTGCAGGCGCAGAAGAGCATGGATGAAGGAGGCAATTTCAAAAATCGGCTTCTCCAAGCTTCCCATCCAGTTAGAGTCGGCCATGGATTCAACCAAGACCTCCGGCGTCAACTCCTCCGTGGGAAGACCACGGCCACTCTGCCGCTGTCCTTCAAAGGAAGCCACTCTGGCCAAGAGGTTTGCTCTGAAGACCAGAAGTCAGATCACAAAGCGGAAGCGGATGTCCCTCATTAAGGAGAAGAAAGCAGCCCAGACTCTCAGTGCCATCTTGCTTGCCTTCATCATCACCTGGACCCCCTACAATATCATGGTTCTGGTGAACACCTTTTGTGACAGCTGCATACCCAAAACCCTATTGGAATCTGGGCTACTGGCTGTGCTACATCAACAGCACCGTGAACCCCGTGTGTTATGCCCTGTGCAACAAAACATTTAGAACCACTTTCAAGATGCTGTTGCTGTGCCAGTGTGACAAACGGGCGGCGGCGCAAGCAGCAGTACCAGCAGCGACAGTCTGTCATTTTCCACAAGCGCGTCCCTGAGCAGACCTTGTAGAGAAAGGCTTTACTGATAGCAGTGACCAAACGCACATATCAACCCACAGATCTTAGGATGGAGTAAGGAAGGGTGGGGGTGATGTCTGGTGATCAGGACAACATTTTTATCACCCAGGTGTGAAAGAAGCTGCCTGTTTACTGATCCTTTAAATAAATCCATTTTAATATAAAAGTTTAAATACAATTAAGGGGAGGGAAGCTTATGACTGAATATTTAAAAGTCCTGAAATAGACTGTAAGTCTTTTTCAGAGAGAGGAAAAATATATATATTTAAAAGCGATGATATACCCAAACTGATCCGCTTGGTTCTGTGACTCCCATGAGCTCTGGAATCTCCGTTGAGCATAACTCACTGGCCCAGTTACCACGTTTCTTCCCAAGGGTCTATAAAGTGTTGACCCAGATCCCACGTGGAACGTGTCAGGCTAGTGAGTTGTGGTTCTGAAATTATATCTTTCGTGGCAAAGCCGAACCTCCTTGTCCCAATAGAGCTTCCTGTCTTCTCTTTGGTGTGTTGTTAAACTCTATTTGTGGACTTGATTCTTACAAAGTACTGTTTTGTGCAGTTGAAGTTTCATACAAATAAAATTATAAGTATAAATCTATAGAGAGATATATATGCGTGTGTGACTTTCACACACAAACACATAGTGTATATAATAAAATGGGAGTCACTGAACTGATGAATTGTTCCTGCAATATAAGCTTTCAATGCTTTGGTACCTGAATATCTCTGGGATCCTAATATACATAAAAGGTAAAATGAATCCAGTATAATTACAATGTTGTGGAAGGCAAAGCTGCTTTCCACAAAGCACCCTGGAGAGGGTGCCGGGAAGAGAAGTCAGGTCATCCCAGCCTGTCTGTGCAGAGCAAACAGCCTCTTGAGTCAGGCTGAGCACGGTAGCTTGACCAGATGCTGGGTGTAAGGGATCTCCTTGGTTGAACTCAACAAAGCTGAAAGGAATAAGGAGCCCTGTGAGCTCAAAGAATGAATTGTTCATATTTGAATTTGATTGTCTCAATCTGAATGTTTCCAAACAAAATTTCTGTTCTCAAAAATGCTTGACAACTGAATCATAGTGTCATGTTTGAATGTCAGATACACAATGCCCACGCAGCATGAAGGAGTATGAGGGAGAATGCAGTATTGAATTTATGTTTTCTTGGATTTTTTGGTTTTTCCTATTGGGCACCTTCTAAATGAAAAAAGGGCTCACACCTTTGTTACTTAATGCCCAGTGCTTTGGAGTGTTTATCGAGTGACTTCCCTGGGTAGTAGGTGGGGTTCGGGAAGTCATGTGTCCTCTGAAGAAAGCGAGACACTTGAAAAGTGTGACTCTAAATTGAATATCAATTCCTTACATTTAAAAAACAAAACAAAAAAAAATTTGTATTCTCTGAATTGACCCCAAATGCTAACTGTTTCTAACTGGGGGAGGAAGGGGTGCTGCGGTTCCTGTTATCTTTGTTGCTGCTGTAATTGTTGGGGTTTCTTCTTTTCCTTTTGGTGGGGAGCGGGAGGGTAGGGGTGGAGGGACGGGATGGGCGGGGCTGAGGAGAAATCTTCCCTTTGTACAGAGCCTCCATGTCGTGACGCCTGGGTCCAAGCTGCTTTTGTATTCCGTGTGAGCTGGTGTTTACAGGTGACTTTGCAACCGTGGAAGTGTACCCAGTGGTGTCTGTGTTTCTGAACTATTTAATTTCGTGTGTGTTTATATGAAGAAATATTTATGCATCTTTCACCAAGTGTTTATTTAATGTTGATAAATATGACTTCAGTCTTTAAGTCGTGGTGTCCTTTGGAAGTGAATTTTAAGGGTCACATGAGCAAAGAGAGGAGGCTACACCGAGTTCTCACGTGACTGAGACAAAGCGCACGGCAGCAAGTACCTAACTCTTTCTGGATAATAAAAAGTCAGCTGTAACTTCAACATAAATGTTTAAAACCACTCTCTAGTTAAACTTGATGGGAACTGAACAAAGCAACCCTCCACCACTATGTTTGAAATCACATTACCAAAGTGTGTGTGTTGGGGGGGTTGGGGGCGGTAAGGGGAAGGAGGCGGTTGGTGGGGGGGGTGGAGGCAGGCAAAGCAGTGTAATTGAAAGAATGATTTTTTTGGCCCACATTCAACCAAAGAACAAGAAATAGAAGAGAGTATGTCCTAACGTGTATAGCAATCTGCAGAATGTTATGTTGACCACCTTTGAAACATCTAGTGAGCTATTGCTTCAGTGTTTTATTACTCAGGTTGACCTAATGCTACTAAATGCAAGAAGGCTGATTCAAATCTCCAAGTACTTCTGTCATTCCCTTCATTTTGTTAAACTCCTATCCTAAAGAGCTGCTTCCTGTATATAAGAAAAAAAAAATCAGAGCGAATCAAATTAAAGAAACAGAAACTCTGAGCTTTGGCAGGCCTGGAAGGTTAATAACAATTATACTAAAACATGATTATCTCCTGAACCTTGCCCTGTTCTGAATGCTGATAAGGGCAGAAAAGAAACAAATCCCAAGCTTACGTTCCTTTTCTCTTACGGGTTTAATAAGAGTATTGTGTTAAGGTCCCTTCCAGATGAAAATTGTTTTTGGTACTGTCTACTGACAGGAAGAAATTATCTGCAACTCTTAGGTTGTTTTCTGAGACATCAAAAAACAACAAAAGTTCTTTGAATATGGAGAATTTATAAGTACAGTAAAAGTTGGAGAGCATAACCAGATACATTTCTGGTTATGTAACTGAAACCAGACACATTTCTCCAAGGATTTGTTATTTGAGAAGTGTTAAGCATCTGTGTAGGGTCTATCCTGTCTTTATTCCCAAACTGGAATGAAACCATTTCATTCCATTTGACTGATGTTTGCGAAGTGCCCATGACTATGTGCTTTAACTAAGTGAGCAAAATGATCAAACTAAAATAACACAGACATGAAGAACCACCACCAACCACAACCGCTATTACCCCAACACATGCAACATTAGTTTTCTCTGTCTCTGTTCTCCAGTATTTGCCAGATAATTGATATATCACCTATCTGCCTCCCTATTTCTCTTGGTTCTGCTGCCTGCTTTTGGGTTTTTTGTTCCATCTCCTAACTGTGCACTCTGCTAGAGTTCCATTTTACTTGCAAATCCAGTCTTGACTCCCTAAATAGGCACCATTTCTATCCCCACTTTCACATATAATAGCTGCAAACTCTAGTAGAAAGAAAAAAAATAAGAGTAAACATTAGAAGCTGGGTAGCATGCCAGGTTTCTTTGGGCAAGTTCACTGTCCTAAAACCCTTCTTTTCATCACTGAGCTGAGAGAGAAAAGAGCTTCATGCAAACTTGGCTGCATCCCAGTAGAGGGAAGGATGCCAGGGTTCTGATCCATAGTAGAAGCAAGTCAGCTAATGTCAGCTACATGGGACAGATGCGGGGCGGAGGGTCAGGGATCCTTCCTGGTGTCCTGCACTTATCTGAGTAGAGATAATTCCCATAAAAGGTACAGCTGAGAGCTGGACAAGTCCCTCACATCAATTTTAGAATGAAAGTGAAGGTATTATGAAAAAATCATCAAATGTAGAATCAAACACACTAGGTTCTGAGTCCATTCCTGTCAAATGTTGAACATTTTCCTGTCATGCATGGCATTTTCTCCTAAACACTCTGGGTTTTTTCATACTCAGACAACAACACTAAAGCATCTTGACTCTGCCTTCTGCTATCAAAAGGGTAAAACTGAGTCACAGTGTTAGAAAAATAATTATAAGGATGAATGAAAATGGTAGGTATATCAGTGGAAGACTTGAAAATTTCTCATTTTTTATTTCCACTAACAAATTCTAAGGAGCTCTCACCATCTGTTGGTAAATATGGAGTCATATTATTTTGAATATCACTCTGGTAATATCACCTGAAGTCTGATAACCTTATAGTTTCTGGGTAGCAGATGTTTGCTTAAATTTTTCAATTTCTTATATAATAGAACTGAAAATGTATAGAGCACATTAAGAAAACATTTTCTGTATCATAGCTTTATTTCTATCACCTCTTCTAAAAAAGTTTTTTCTCATATTTAATACATGACAAAAGTATCATTTCTAGCCCAAAAAGAGATTCAAAGACATTTAACTATTTTCCTGTATAGTCTTAAGCCATAATTCTGTATGTGTGTTATGTGTGTGTGTGTGTGTGTGTATGTTTTCATTACTCTATGTACCTTTTCATTCTCTCCCCAAATTAGTACTGTATTAATCATTATTCAACACCTAAACTTTGGTTCTGTGGATAGTTAATCCTCATGCTCTTCTGAGAAGAAGAATCCTTTTTTTCCTTTTCTGGCTACAGTGTTTCTGCCTGAGAAAGGGACTCATATTGAAACAAGAAAAGTGAATAGTGTTCAAAAAGTGCTATACTCTATACTCAACATCAGTTTGTATCTGTACATTTTATTGACACACTCCAAAATGTGCTAGTTATTAATGTTAGTTTTGGATAATTGGATGTGCATTACATTTATAGCTTCTGACAAAGAGGTGAACAATGAGCTTGGATATACACTTGTATCACTTGTCTTCCTGTTGATCATCGATTTGCTCGAGCAGGCGCCAGTAACATCTCCATTCATTGGGAATGAGGTCCATTATTGTTACTGTTTTTGGCATATTGAATACACCACAGGTAGCTTTGCAGGCTCTGCCATGGGAGCTTGGATATATATACATATATGTGTGTACATATATGTGTGTACAAAATATGAGCCCCACAATGCTTTAGGGGTGACCATAGGTTTCTGGTTCTTGTAGAGCAGAAACTAAGCACCAACTTCTGATTCTGCTACCTTGACCTGGGCTAAAGCCATTCCAAAGAATCATCAGAGATCCAGTGTGGTGACGTCTCAGTTGCACAGACATTCTACTTAAATGGTAAATGCAAAAGGAGACCGCATCCTCCATTACAGAGAAGTCCTGCTAACACTTTCTACTCTAAATTATAATCAAGTAGCCCTGTAGTAAGCAGAAAGATTGTATCAATGATATAAAAATGCATAATTGGTTTTTCTTAAAGTTCAAAATAACAGTTTACCAGCTAAACACCAAACTATTATTATCCTATATTCTTTGAATTCCTTGATGATAGAATTCAAAGAATATAGGATGGGTTAGATGCCGGAGCGATAGTACAGCAGGGAGAGCGTTTGTCTTGCACATGGCTGACTCAGGTTCGATCCCCAGCATCCCATATGGTCCCCAAGCACTGCCAGGAGTAATTCCTGAGTGCAGAACCAGGAGTAACCCTGAGCACTGCCAGGTATGACACAGAAAGTCAGAAAATGGATCATAATCAGCTCTTTCTACTGCCTAGTGCAATGTCACCGAAGGAGTAAATATTCCATAAGTTTCAAGTTTAATACTAGTATGACATTTTTCCCGAATTAATGCCTCGCAGATCCCATGTTACTCCTGGGAAAGGAACTTGAATGGAGAAATGGTCTGTTATCATGACATTTATTAAAATATTGCTAAGCCAGAAACATGTTCATTTTAAATATACTGAAGTTGTATCACTGAAAGTATCAAAAGGGAACCTAAGTCAACTCTTTTACCCCTGAACTCAAAATTCTTATCATGTTGGCCAGTTCTTCCTGGTCTCCCTGAATTTCCTAGTAAGAAGAACATGGATGGGGGCCAGAGTATAGAAATGTCTCTAACCTATGCCGGTGAAGAATTTCTTGAATTTGGTCCTGCATGGCACGGAAAATGGGAATACAGTCTTTTCTCCTCTTCTCCAAGCAAATAAAAGCCCTCTTTTCTATTTATTCTATGGCCAGTATCTAGGCATTAGCTTCCCATAAAGAAATGACTTTAGGGCTGGTGTTTATAGAACTATGTGAAGACTATTTTCTGGCTTAAATTTGGGAGATAATTGAATCAAATGAACTTTCAAGTAGGTGACTCAGCACATTAATTTCTCTTGGCAGAAGCTTTCCAGGAAATAGCTGCGAAATGTCCAGTGATGCTCATATCCTTCCGATTTATAAAGAGGTAGAAAGAAATGACTGTCCAGAAATGGTGGCAATAGGTTTGCTTTGTAAGCAAAAGGCATGCATCATCATTGCATCTGAAATAGTGTCGCCCATCTTTATCAAAGGCACTGAAATTTTACCTTTATTTATTATCTAGTGGCCAGCACTTCCTCAATAGTCATTTTAGGTCTGTCATATGCCTTTTTCTTTCTTTTTCCTAAAAATAAGTCAATCGTCTGTACTATAAAACGATGCCTGCAACTTTTGTGGTAATTTATCCTCTAAGTTTAAAAGGTGAAATAAGGAAATAAAACTATTAATAAACAAAAACTGTGATTTGCTTTCTTTTTTAATCCTAAATTGGGTAATATAGCCCAGCCTTTGTTTTATGTAAAAGTATTGTTACTGAATCTCAGTGATATGAACATTGATGTCATTCGTTTCTGCATATTAATAGAACTTTCTTCAATAACCAACACTATTAGCGTAGTAACTGAAAACTCATAACCATGTGCTTTGGAGAACATATTATACACTCATAAACTGTATCTATAAACATAGTCCTCATTCCATGAAATTTTATGATGAAAATATTTATATATACATAAATGGAAAAAGAATTTATTTTGCTTCTTTTAAAATAAATGTGTTTGGTACCGAGCAATAACATAGTGAATAAGGCATTTGTCTTGCACACGACTGACCTGGGTTCGATCCCCTGCATCCCATATGGTCCCCCAAGCACCGTCAGGAGTAATTCCTGAGTGCAGAGTCAGGAGTAACCCCTGAACATTGCTAGGTGTGACTCAAAAAGCAAAATAAAATTTAAAATGTGTGGGGGTCAGAGATAGGGATCATTTGTATCACTTGTATCACTTGTCTTCCTGTTGTTCATTGGTTTTGCTCGAGCGGGCGCCAGTTACGTCTCCATTCATTGGGAATGAGGGTCCATTATTGTTACTGCTTTTGGCATATCGAATACACCACGGGTAGCTTGCCAGACTGTGCCGTGGTTCTAGTTTCATCCCAGGGAGCCTAGTCCTTTACTATGTCAGACCATCAACTATCCAGGGCCCATGGGGCAGAGCCCTGGTGTAGACAAGCCTGTCTTGTCTGCCACCTGCTGCCGCAGCCTGGCACCACAACCACACCTGCAACACCTCGAGGGCAGGAAATAGTATGGGGTAAATATCCTTGTCTTGCACACGGAGAACCCTAGTTCAGTCCCTGGTGCTGCACATAGTCCCCTGAGCACCACCAGGAGTAATCCCTGAGCACAGAGGAAGGAGCAGTCCCTGAACATAGAAGAAGGAGTAGGACCTGAGCACTGCTGGGTGTGCCATCCCACACACACCAAGAAGAGTGGAAATATTTTGTTGTTTTATTTTTTTGGTCATGCCCCGCAGTCCTTAGAGGACTACTTCTGGCTCTGCACCCAGGAGTCACTCCTGGCTCCAGGTTCAAGGGACCCTGTGTTTCTGGAAATCCAACCCAGGTCTATGCTTGCGAACTGTCTTCACTGTATCACTGTCTTCCTGTTCATCATCGATTTGCTCGAGCGGGCACCAGTAACATCTCAATATGACCTGTCTCATGCAAGTAGAGCCCAAGGGTACCTGCTTGCTCCAGGAACATAAAGAGCCTCAAACCATTCCATCAGGTCGTGGGAATGAGGTCTATAATTGTTACTGGTGTTTGGCATATCAAGTACGACACAGGTAGCTTGCCAGGCTCTGCTGTGTGGGTAGCATACTCTTGTAGTCATCTCAAAATCCAGCATTTATTGTGCGAACCGTGGTGGCGCATAGGGCCACGGGAGCTGGGCTGTGATAGGCTGGTCTGCTGGGTGGAGTTCTGATGAGAGGGAAGTCCGGATGTGGAAAATGGAGGCCCTCATAGACTCGGGGGTCGTCTGGCTTGTTGTGAGGCTCTGGGCCGGATTAAAAAAAGACTGCTGCAGGGTGCATCTCCATGAGCCGGGCTGTGAGAGGCTGGTCTGCTTGGTGGAGTGCTGACAAGGGGGAAGTCCGGATGTGGAACATGGAGGCCCTCATGGAGTGGCGGGTCGTCTTGCTAACTAAGGTATCATTTTTGAGTTATCATCTCTCTGGCCCTAAAAGAAGCATTTCCTTTTTGAGAGCTGATATTTTTTATTTCAAAGTATCAAAAATGTTCTACCCCTAAAAATAAAATTTGACAATTATGTATATTGCATTGACTTTAAAATTACTTCAAGTGTGAGTGAAAACTGAAGCTACTCTCCATATGAGACAAATTGTTTTTAAATGACTTATTCAATTCCATTATGGCTGTTTCACTATGTCACACCCTGTGCTATGGAAGCCATACATGGGCTCTTCTCTAGTGTGGAATTGGCTGATTTTAATCTTCGAAAAAGCAAGTGTTTCCTCGATATCTCTCTCTCTCTCTCTCTCTCTCTCTCTCTCTCTCTCTCTCTCTCTCTTTCTCTCTTCTCTCTCTCTCTCCCCTCTTCGCCACCCCACCCCCAAAACTGCCTTGTCTTACAAATTCCTCCATCTCGGTTTACACTTTGAACACCTGTTCTCTGGAACCTAGGGCAACCTGTGTCTGATTTGATATTCCATAGAATGATTACCACCATTAAATCAATGCAGATCATCAGAAAAACAAGCATTTTAAATAACTTTTATACTGAGGTTTGACAAGAAAGTTTTCTGTTATGCTAAAGGTTCCCATAATGTGTTAGCTACATTGTTTATTCCATACTATGTATAAGTATAGTGAAAAATGAATGACTTTAAAATTATTCATGTATAAGCATGTTAATTTGAGAAGATCAAGTGGCTACTAGTTGTTGGTTCTTTTGTTTGAGTTTGTTTGTTTTGCTTTTTGGTCACACCCGGTAAAGCTCAGGAATTGCACTCTGTCTCTGCACTCAGGAATTACCCCGGTGGTGCCCAGATAGGACTTGATTTTAACTGAAAGGAACTTTGACAGGAATTGACACACTTTGGGGAGGATATTTCCACTTTCTAGTGGTTACATGGGAAAACAATTTTTGTGTAATATGATTCTGCTCTCTTCACCACGCTTATTTCAAGAATAGGTATAAATTTGGAATTACCTAAAATTTCACAAATATGGTTTTGAAATTAAGGATTAGAGACCTGGAGAGCCATGACTATGAAACATAGGAGTTTATGAGAAGCTGGTTACACCTGATGAACATGCCACACGCATGTGCACACCTGAAGATAAAGGGGAAATTTGTCCAGTTCTAGGCAGAGCTTTGAGAGAGAGATACTACATCTGATTTTCTAAGACCCTGTTTATTCTCTACGTGACACCAAACATGACTATTCACATTTTTTGCCCATTATAATATTCATAAAAATATGTTTTAGGGACCAGAGAGATAGTATAGTGGTGAAGGCACTTACCTCGCATGACGCCAACCCAGGTTCAATCCCAGCACCACATATGGGGTCCCCAAGTCTGCCAGGAGTGATCCCTGAGCATAGAGCCAGGATTAAGTCCTGAGCATTGCTAAGATTGGCCCCAAAAATCTAAAAGAAAAATTATATATGTATATGGGGGAGGGGCCTGGAGAGAGGGTACACAGCAGGTAGCGTGCTTGCCTTGCATGCAGCCAACCCAGATTCGATTATTGGCACCACATACGGTCCCTCAAACCCTCCAGGAGGGCTTTATTTTATTATTTATTGAATATATATATCTGTTTATATAAAAACAAATTTATATAAGACATATATATTTGTTTTAATAAGTAATAAAATATATGTGATATAGCTCTTGAATTTTTGTTTAAATGTATTGGCTCTAATGCTAATTGCTTGTAGCTAAACAGGACTATATAATACATATGTTTGAATTAGCTAATACACTGCTAGAGTCATAAATTATGTCTCTATAATGAAATGGGATTGGTCATTTGGGTTTAATTGACTGGCTAATTGATTTTCATATTCACAAAGTTAGCTTTTATTTGAGCTGAACATTTCACTCATGAAATCAAAGTTTTTTCTCTGAGAAATGTCATATTGTGATCATTAAAACAATAGTTTGTTTATTTTGGTTTTTCCCAGTAGTTTTAACGTTTATGGTTCTGAAGTACACCACTGCCTTACCTCCATACCACAAGGGGCTAAGACCTTTCCAGCCCAACTCTTCATTCCTTTCAAGTTAGGGTAAACTGCAGCATTTTTTTTTTCTTTTTGGGTCACACCCGGCGACACTCAGGGTGTGAGCGTCACTTTTCACTCCTGGCTTTTCTCTCAGGAATTACTTCTATGCTCGGGGACCATATGGGATGCCGAGGATTGAACCCGAGTCGGCCATGTGCAAGGCAAATGCCTTCCCTGCTGTGCTACCACTCCGACCCCCCCAGCATATTTTTTTAAAAAGCAATGAAAACTTAACAATATTTAATGGATGAATATACATTATTTTTATTAAAATCATACTTCTCAAAACTAATTGTTTGGAAGAGTACACCCGTAGAAATTTTTTGGTTTAGTTTGGGGGCCAGTCCTAGTTTTGAACTTACTCCTAACTTTGTGCTCAGGAATCACATCTAATGCCTGGGATTGAACCAGGGCTGGCAACATGCAAGGCAAGTGCTCTACCTCCTGTTCTAGCTCTCCAACCCTACAGACCATTTTTTAAAAGATATCTTATTATCAAGTATTATCAGTATGCTACCCACACGGCAGAGCCTGGCAAGCTACCCGTGTCGTATTTGATATGCCAAATACCAGTAACAATTATAGACCTCATTCCCATGACCTAATGGAATGGTTTGAGGCTCTTTATGTTCCTGGAGCAAGCAGGTTCCCTTGGGCTCTACTTGCATGAGACAGGTCATATGGAGATGTTACTGGTGCCCGCTCGAGCAAATCGAAGATAAAAGGGAAGACAGTGATACAGTGATCTTATTATCCAATTAGTCAAACTGTAAAAGTTTTTGGTTTTTTGTTTTGTTTTGCTTTTTGTTTTGCTTTTTGTTTTGCTTTTTTGGGTCACACCTGGCAATGCTCAGGGGTTACTCCTGGTTCTGTGCTCAGGAATTACTCCTGGCAGTGCTCGGGGATCATATGGGATGCCGGGATCGACGGCTGGCAGCATGCAAGGCAAACGCCCTACCTGCTGTGCTATCACTCCAGCCCCATCAAACTGTAAACGTTTTTATAGCTTTTTCAATGATTCAAACTATAAAAGCATTTATAGTTTTTGAATAATGCAATCAGCTTCTCTTTACATACATATATGAAGTATCATTGCATTAGAACATAGAGGTTGCAGATGTATATTGTTGGGAAAAGAACAAACACAACCTTTATCCTCATGTATGTTTTTTTTCCCATTGATCAGGGCCATACTCTTTTCCTTCTCGTGACCACTAGTTGATCTTAAATATAAAGTTTATTAAGTTTATTGTTCACTCACCTACCTCCATTTCACCCTATTTCTTTCTGAAGATGCTGCAGGTATATTTCAGCGGAACTTATCTTTCTCCATGCAAATGCAAAGAACTTGTAGTTTTCTCTAGAAAATTAGCCGAGAGCATACACATAAGAAAAGGCAAAAAGATTTTTCAAGTGCTTACAAAGACAAGTTTTTATTTAAATCATATGCTGAACATCAGAGGAATTATGATGGAAGTATAGGTGCTGATTGGAAGCTCTGTTTAGCATTGCATTTGATGAATAATATTTTATCCATGATTTATAGAAAGCATTAACAATAATCTTGCAATCAATGGAATGAATTATTGTTTTAAGATCATACAATTAGTGAGAAATCACCCTGATAATCCAATTAATTTATCTGTTCTTCACACCATTGGTTTGCCTGTCTCAACATCAATTATTGATAATTCACGATCACGATCACGATCTTCCCGTTAATCATCTATTTGCTAGAGCGGGCACCAGTAATATCTCCATATGTCCTGTCTCATGCCAGTAGAGCAAAGGGCATCGGCTTGCTACAGGAACATAAAGAGCCTCAAACCATTATATTAGGCCATGGTAATGACCTAATATAATTGTTACTGGCATTTGGCATGTCAAATACAACACGAGCAGCTTGCTAGGCTTGCCGTGCGGGAGGCATATTTTTAAACACCTCCAAATAAAGCATTTATTGATGAACCCTGCGGCGCCATGGCCGCAAACCGCGGCTGTGATGGGCTGGTCGGCTGGGTGGAGTTCTGAAGAGAGGGAAGTCCGGATGTGGAAAATGGCGGCACCCATGGGAGTGGGGGGGGGTCGTCTGGCTTGTTGTGAGGTTCTGCCGGGGTGGTGGGCCAAGGCTAGAACCCACCATGCCTCCCGACTGCCTCATGAACGGCTGGGCACAGGGAGAGCAAGGAACTGCTCTGCCCCATGTCTAAGAGTCTCTGGACCAGCATACCTGGGCCGGATTGAGGAAGAAACTGCTGCAGGGTGGGTGTCGATGATCCGGGCTGTGATGGGCTGGTCGGCTGGGTGGAGTTCTGAAGAGAGGGAAGTCCGATGTGGAAAATGGCGGCGCCCATGGAGTGCGTGGGGGATCGTCTGGCTTGTTGTGAGGTTCTGCCGGGGTGGTGGGCCAAGGCTAGAACCCACCATGCCTCCCGACTGCCTCATGAACGGCTGGGCACAGGGAGAGCAAGGAACTGCTCTGCCCCCATGTCTAAGAGTCTCTGGACCAGTATACCTGGGCGGATTGAGGAAGAAACTGCTGCAGGGTGGGTGTCGATGATCCGGGCTGTGATGGGCTGGTCGGCTGGGTGGAGTTCTGAAGAGAGGGAAGTCCGGATGTGGAAAATGGCGGCGCCATGGAGTGCGTGGGGGGTCATCTGGCTTGTTGTGAGGTTCTGCCGGGTGGTGGGCCAAGGCTAGAACCCACCATGCCTCCCAACTGCCTCATGAACGGCTGGGCACAGGGAGAGCAAGGAACCGCTCTGCCCCCATGTCTAGGAGTCTCTGGACCAGCATACCTGGTCCAGAGACTAGATTATTGATAATTATCAATTGGAAAATATTAGAAAACTCTCTGAAAGACAAAAAAAAAAATTACATGTACTTCCACTAGAAGATATTTTGAATCAGATCCAAAGTTTTCTATAGGAGTCCCATATGCTGAACATGTGAGTATAAGAAGAAAAAAAAATATGTAGAATCACCTGATCACCACTTGCGCTCTGAGCACCAGGTGCCACCCAATATGGGATAATCTGGCCAGATTTTAAACATAAAATTCAGCCTATATTCGTTATGTCATCTTATTGGCAGGAATCTTAGTCTTTATAATTTTTTTTTTACTTTTTGGGTCACACCGGTGACGCTCAGGGGTTACTCCTGGCTCTGCACTCAGGAATTACTCCTGGCGGTGCTCAGGGGACCATATTGGATGCTGGGGATCGAACCCTGGCCAGCATAGGCTGGCCGCATGCAAGGCAAACGCCCTACACACTGGGCTATCGCTCCGCCCCCAGTCTTTATAATTCTTTAAAAATTATTGCTTCAGGTACCTATTACTTGAGTTTCTCTTCATTGTAGACAATGTCATTCATGGAAAGTTGTAAATAAAAATTTAGCATTAGCGCTATGGATACTTTAAAAGGTACATCTTTTTTACATTTGTAAATCATGTATCATGGTTATTACTTATATTATCAATTGTTATTTTATTTACAACATGAGTTTTGATTTTTAAATAATATTCCTGGATTTGAAAAAAAATAAAGCCATTTACAATCACTGTAGGGGGGCTATAGTTTTGCCTTAATCCCAAGCAGTGTTTTTTATCACTATAACTAAATTTCCCTTAATAACTAATTTACCTTTCTTAGTCAAATCGTTCTTCCCCAAACAATAATTTCATAAAGATGTCAAGTATAAGATTTGCTTCTCTGCTACGGACAGCCTCAAAGAAACTATAAAACTGATTAAAAAAAAAGTGATGGCTCTATTATATTCATAAATTCACCGGTGGGATGATTCTTTGACACTTATAGTGCCAGTGGATAGCATACTTCATTAAATTTCTGTCCCATGGATCCAAATAGATCTATATGTGACACAGATCCTACCCTGCTATGAACACACACATGCACACACACACACACACACACACACACACACAGAGCACTATCTCTAGAATCCTGCCCACCTTAACTGGGTTCGCCAATAAGGACAAATACCTTAAGAATTGTAGAATACCTCATCATGCTGCTACCTTAGGTTAGTTTGAAATGGAATCACAGAGGCTCAGACTATATTTAGAAGTTCCCACTAACAGATAATTAAGAGAACCAGTACTATATTCACTGTGAGTTCTTTAATTGCACTTCATATGGAAGAGTATTCTCTGAAGTTAATTTCAGAACAATAGCAAAAGATAAATCCAACCATATCAACAATAGACCGGAAGTAAATATTTTCCTAGATGCCATTGTATAAAGTCATGTGCACCCTTGCCATGAACCATGGACATTATCTTCATTCAAAGCGTTCGGGAGACTTCTTGTGGAGCAATGATAAGATAGAGTGATTCTCCACACACTCACCTCCCACCAATTCACATTCCTACCAGCTTCGAGATCAGGTTTACTAACAACAAGCAGAAAGGCCCAAGATAGAGTGTTTTCCAAGAGAGAGTGTTTGCCAAATTCTTCTCTCTCTGAGTGTGTGAGAAACAAACAGAACATACCTATGTAATCTCTTCTTGCAAGGTGGGAAATGTAATTAATGTGTCAGCCTCTCTCTCTCTCTCTCTCTCTCTCTCTCTCTCTCTCTCTCTCTCTCTCTCTCTCTCTCTCTCTCTCTCGGAGCAGTTGTCCCAACCTATTCTTCCTACCTCGTGTGTCCCTTTATTCAAAGTAAGTCTAACTTAATTGATACTGTATGTAGAATTTCCAAATATGCCTTCTAACCTGATTAAAGACCATCCCTGCTTCTAAAGTCAAAAAGATAAATCCAAAGATCCCAGTTAGAACCCAGGCACAATAAGCATCTTTCTGTGTCGTCCTTGATAACTCACCACACCAATTTTGTGCAAATAATTCCAGTAATGAGAAACAATAAATTAAACTACATTTATTTAGAGAATTTTAATTATTTTTCTTATACTTTTGTCCAATGGGTCTTGCATCTGCACTACAATATTGGCCTTCAAAGTGAATATGAATATCTGTGGGAAGGATTGAGAACTTTTCAGGCAGTACTAGTGCATGGTTTGATTTCAAACTTGTTTTCTGGATGTTCAACTGCATAGATGCTCTCCCTTTAACCTTCTCGATTACTTCCTCCTTTACATGAAACTTTTCCTGACTTTACATGATCTAATTCTCACCCAGTCCAATCTCATTCCTGTGGACACACACTAAAATCAGGACAGAATCAAAGTCTTACAGAAGGTAAAGAACTTGTCTTACATGCAGCCGACGCTGGTTCCATCCTCACACCTCATAAGGTCTCCTGAGCCTGCCAGGAGTGAACCCTGAGCACAGAGCCAGAAGGAAGCCCTAAATACAACCTGCTGTTGATCCCCACAAACCCCCCAAAAAAATGGGACAACATGTAATAGTGGTTTCAGAAAGCATGACCCTGAGAGCACAGCTGGCAGGCTGGAACTCACGCTCCACGTGCAGGCCTAGGTTCGATTCCCAGCACTGCAAGTGGTCTGATGAGCACCATCAAGAGAAATCCCTGAGTGTGGCGCAGGGAGAAGCACCTGAGCTCTGCTGAGTGTGGCCCCCAAAAAATAAAACTGAAGATAATATCCGTAAAGCAAATAGATATGGAAAAGAAATGTTAAGGGAGACCAATGTCTTTTTTTTTTTTGCCTTTTTTTTAACATTTTATTATACCACCGTGAGATATACAATTACAAAGATGTTCATGTCTGGGTTTCGGCCATACAGTGTTTCAGCACCCATCCTCCACCAGTGCCCATTTCCCACCACCAATGTCCCTAATTCCTCTCCTCTCCCACAGCCTGCAAGTTCTTTATCTCTTTTTCTCTTTCTCTTTCTCTTTCTCTTTTCCTTCTCTTACACATTGTGGATTGCAATGCATACATTTAGAGGTTATCATGTGTATCTTTTTGCCTGTGTTCAATGCTCAGTTCTAGGTTGGTATTAGCACTGTCGACAATTATTAGCACACTGTTCCCTTCTCTGTCTTACCTAACTTCTGACTCCCACACGTTTGTGGTAATTTCCACCTTTGACAAAGCCCCCTGATCCATGTATCACCTGACCTTGGATATTGTTATCATAAAATAACAATGTCATGCAAATAAATAAATGCAGTCATTCTATATCTGTCCTTTGCCTTCTGGCTAAGTTCACTTAACATGATCCTCTCCATGTTCATCCATTTATAGGCAAATTAAAATTAAATAACTTCATTTTTCTTAATAGCTGCATAGTATTCCATTGTGTAAGTATACCAAGGTTTCTTTATCCAGTCATCAGTAGGAGACCAATATCTTATTTTAACCAGAAAACATACTTGCTAAAAAATGTACACTTTTATCTCATTAGCTAATGAGTTGTCTGTCTACGTGCCTTCATCCATCCATCCATGTTGTTACAAATTAACATTCAAAAGTAAAGTAGCTATTACAAGAACATGTGTTATCACAATTATTTGAATTGAAAACTTAGGTTTCTTCTAACATAAGATAAATGTGATTTGGTTACTTGGTTCAACAATGAGGGTTGACTTTGCCAAATGGATAAGGTGGTGTAGACTTTCTGTAAGGTGAATCGTAACATGGCACATATGGGGAAATCACATCCTTTGAACTGTTAACTCAAGATAAAATTATGTACAGACAAATTTAAAATACACATATATAGCTTTTTAAATTTATGTGCCAATAAGAGCAAAGGAATGAAGGGAAATAGAATAATAAACACCTTCATCCCTACAGCAAGTATATGAATATATAAAAGTAACTTTCATTTCTACCATATATCACTTATTTTTTTAAGTCTCCCCTGTGACCTTAGCTATTCCTCATGAATCAGGAACACAGTTCAGATGTTAAAGTCACATGCACAAGCCCCAAGACTGATCCTCTGCACCACGTGACAAATTATTAATATCCCAGATATGTAAAGCACTGGCAGAAATTGACAAGTAAAACAAACAACCCCCATCAAAAAATGGGAAAATATATTAACAGAAACTTATTATCAGGGAAATACAAATCAAAAACATAAGATTATCACTTCAAAGACACCACCTCACACCAATGAGACTTGCACGCATCATGAAGAACAAAAACAGCCAGTGTTGGGAGGAACTCACATTCACTGCTGGATTGGAATGCTGATTGGTCCAGAGCCTATTTTGAAAAACAATACAGGAATATCTCAAAAAAAAAAACTTATAATTGAGCTTTCATATGACTACTCAGTAGTTCCCCTTTTGGGCATCTACCCCAAATATACTCCTCCTTTTAAAGAAAAACAAAAGAAAGAACGGGACCAGAGTGATAGTCCAGCAGGAAAGGCATTTGCCTTGCACGCGGCTGACCCAGGTTCAATCCCCAGCATCCCATATGGTCCCCGAGCACCACCAGGAATAATTCCTGAGTGCAGAGCCAGGAGTAACCTCTGAGCATTGCCGGATGTGACCCAAAAAGCAACAAATAAATTTAAATTAAATTAAATTAAATTAAAAGAGCATGAAACCATTTCCACTCCTGTGTAGATTCTAAATTGAAAGTCAATATAGTCAGACTAAAATAACAATAACTCAACTACATGCTGTTTTCAAGTAGCATATACAGAATAAGAAAGTGGAAAACAAAAAGGATAGAAAATAATTACCCCATGAACACAATCCAAAAGAAAGTTGCATAACTTTCCAGCAGAAAAAGTTGATTACAAGTGACAAACTATTAATGAACATTAAAACTATTAATGAACATATATAATACAATTGGAATATCACGCCTCAGTCAAATGAGAGAAGGAATCCAGAGTTCCGACCTCTGTCGACGATTGAGAGTCAGGGGACACTGTCTCGTTTGCCAAGCAGTCAAAAAATCAGATGGGCTGGACATGTAATGCGATTTGGAGACGACCACTGGACAAGAGCCATTACCTACTGGATCCCACAGGACGTCAAAGGACAATATAAGACTCCTGACTTCGCATGAATATGACATAACTTCAAAACAAAAGGGAAACAGACAATTTCAGAAACATAGTTTGGGCACTACTAGAACTGTTTAGGGCCAGGGTGATAGCCTAGTGGGTAGGGCATTTGTCTTGCAGCGGCTGGCCCATGCCGGCCTGGGCTCAATCCCCGGGATCCCATATGGTTCCCTGAGCACCACCAGGAGTGATTCCTGAGTGCAGAGCCAGAAGAAACCGCTGAGTATTGCCGGATGTGACCCAAAAAAGCAAAAAAAAAAAAAAGAACTGTTTAAACCAAGGCACAAAAACCCCATCAGGTAACAAGCAATATTCAATAAATTATTGAGAGCCTGCTACATTGGCAGGCTACAGGGTGGTTGGGAAAATTGGAGACAGTGGTGAACAGAAGGTGTAATAGTGGTGGGATTGTTGGAATATTAATGCCTGTAACAAATCATCATGAACAACTTTGTAAACCACAGTGTTTATATAAAATATAAGGGGGAAATTGGAAAAAATTAAATTAATTAATAAAAAATCAGCATAGAAAGACCTGAAAAACATAATTAGTCAATTCTACCTAATACAAATACTATGCATCTGTTAGGAAAAACAAAGTTATGAAATTTGCCTATGAATGGAGGGACATGGAGAGGATCATGCTGAGTGAAATTAGCCAGAAGGGAAAGAACAGATATAGAATGACTGCATTTATTTGTGGGATATATAAAAAAAAAATATATATATATATATAATATGGTATGACACACACACACATACACACACACACACACACACACACACACATATATGGTACTGTTGTAGGCAGGCAGACAGGGGGCGCCACAAGGCAATAAGAATTCCTGAAGAAGAACTAAAACTGGTCCTTCAGGGATCCAGAGTCACACCTGTTGTCACAGGTCTGTTGTTGGAACCAGACTTGATAAGACCACAATCAACAATAGAGCCTGGGGGAAGGGAAGGCCAGAGGGAATGTGTGAATGGCTTTAGCTGATTAAATCTCCTGAAGAAAATGAATCAGCCTTCCCACCCAAAACCCAGCTCAAAAGAAGACTCAAGCATTCCAGTCAAAGAAGACCACTCCCAAAGTCTACTCCCTTGGCAACGGCCCTAGTAACTGAAGTTTAAGCCCCATATGGGAGTAACTTGGGGGAGAAATCTATAAAAGCCGGTCCTGACCAAAGGACAGTGCGCACATGCTGCCTGGGCACACATGTTGCCTGCGCCAGCTATGCTGCATGGACACACATGCTGCCTGAGCCCATGTGACCGAGCACATGTGGTGCCTAAGTACATGTGTTGCCCGCATCTCCCCTCTTGAGATGTGTACTCTCTCTCTCTCTCTCTCTCTCTCTCTCTCTCTCTCTCTCTCTCTCTCTCTCTCTCTCTCTTTCTCTCCCCCCCCTCTTAAAACCTCCTTAATAAAACCTATTTTACTTCACTGCTCGTCGACTCCTGAAAATTCTTTTTCTGTGAGAAAGACAAGAACCCTAAGGCAGCCCTGGGTAAGGCCTAGGACTGACTTTCCTTTCCTGCAAAGACCAATTATTCGCCTCCAGCTTGAGTCCGTGGCTCCCCCGAAACCTCGGGTGGTGGGGATTAACTCCCGTGCCTAGAGATCAAGTGGGCATCAGGTGTGGCTTGGGCGGCCACCGCATGGGGCTGGTGGGACTCAGGCCCACGCCGTGCAGGGGCTCATCGCAGACTTTATCAGTCCTAAGCCTGCCCAGCGGATCCCAGGTGGCAGAGGCGACTGGGGAAAAGCGACCATCTCTCTCCCCTTCCGGTCTCACATAAGTCACCCGTGGGGTCCACCTGCAACATTTTGACACCAATTCTGCTTTGTATCATAAAGCAACAAGCCAGACCCCTACTCCATGGGGGCTGCCATTTTCCACATCCGGACTTCCCTCTCATCACAACTCCACCCAGCAGACCAGACTATCACAGCCCAGATCATCGACACCCACCCTGCAGCAGTTTTTTTTCTTCAATCCAGCCCAGGTATGCTGAACCAGAGACTCTCAGACATGGGGCAGAGCTGCTACTTGCTCTCCCCTGTGCCCAGCCGCTCATGAGGCACCTGGGAGGCATGGCAGGTTCTAATCCTGGCCTGCCACCCCAGCAGAGTCTCACAACAAGCCAGACGACCCCCCTACTCCATGGGGGCCGCCATTTTCCACATCCAGACTTCCCTCTCATCACAACTCCAACCAGCAGACCAGACTATCACAGCCCAGCTCGCACAGTTCATCATTAGAAGTGACTGCAAGAGTATGCCACCTGCACGGCAAGCCTGGCAAGCTGCTCGTGTTGTATCTGATATGCCAAATACCAGTAACATTTATATTAGGTCATTCCCATGACCTAATATAATGGTTTGAGGCTCTTTATGTTCCTGGAGCTGGCGGATGCCTTTGGGCTCTACTAGCATGAGGCAGGACATATGGAGATATTACTGGTGCCCGCTCTAGCAAATAGATGATGAATGGGAAGATAGTGATAGTAATAGTGATGACACCAATATCTAAACCCAGGTAAAATATGGATTAGGAGGTCTTGTCAATAGGTGAAATGAACCGCAAGAGTCAGAGATTAGGTAAGACAGAGAAGGAAACAGTGTACTAATAATCATTGAAAGTGATAATACCAGCCTAGAACTGAGCATTGAATGCTGGCAAAGGGATATACATGATAACCTCTAAATGTATGTTTTGCAAGCTACAGTGTGTAAGAGAAGAGAGAGAGAAAGGGAGAGCAAGAAAAGAGGTAAAGAACCTGCCATAGAGGCAGTCTAGGGGAGGAGGGAGGAATTGGGGACATTGGTGGTGAGAAATGGGCACTGGTGGAGGGATGGGTGCTGGAACACTATGACTGAAACCCAAACATGAACATCTATGTAATTGATATATCTCACAGTGGTATAATAAAATATTTTTAAAATTCTACCTACTACACTAAACACTACGTATAATGACTGCAGAGTCATTAGACATTCTCTGTATTGCAAATACAAACTATTAACCACAATAGTTTAAAAACTGTATTTTAAGCATTAGTTGACTACTTTATGGCTAGAGGAAATAGCTTTAAAAGAAAATGTAGGGCCCGAGCGATAGCCCAGCGGGTAGGGCGTTTGCCTTGCACGCGGCCGGCCTGTGCCGGCCCGGGTTTGATCCCCGGCGTCCCATATAGTCCCCTGAGCACCGCCAGGAGTAACCCCTGAGCATTGCCGGGTGTGACCCAAAAAGCAAAAAAAAAAAAAAAAAAAAGTAATTTGCCTGATTTATATTTTTAGCATATGCATTTTTATTTCAATGGGTTTTTGTTTGTTTTTTTGGAGTCACCATGAATTGCTGCAGACTAGTTCTTAGATTCTGTTGCTTTGGGTCTTCCCAACGGTTTAGTGGTTTTTCTTCGCTTTTCCTTTGTAGACAGCAGATGGCAGCACACACCGAGCAGTGACTTGCCCTGCGGCAGTCCGGCTTCCGCGTTCATTTCAGAGTCAGAAACCTGTTCTTACCACCGGTGATGCTTCCTAAGTTTCTAAGATAAACACGCTTATGCACCCGAGCTTTCTACCTTAAATTCTTTTTCTGAATTGGAATTTCACAAAAAAAAGATCAGATGCCCGAAACTTAGGGCCCAGATGTAACTCTATCTGCAGTGTTTTCCTTTAAAAAATCTTTTTTGCTAAAAAAAGGGAGGGGGGGGGAATTAAAAAGTTTTGCTGATGAAAAGAAATTCTACCCAGTAATTGGAGCACTATATCCTGCACAGGGGTTTCCGGCTCGATCTCTGCTGACAACATGTAAAGTCCCGATAATTAGGACTTTGACATGGGGATTTGCTAGCGGGGCATAATTTAATTCACTTTCCTACAGGTAACATAATACCTTGCAAAAGAAACCACTGGATCCAAATGAATCTACTAAAAATGGTACGAAATTGAAATTTTAAAAAAAAACGGGGATAGCATGCGGGGCCTCGGACGCAGCTGGGGGCGGCTGGAACTCCGCTTTCCCCAGGCTAAGTTGACCATGGGGCTCTCAGGAGGACAGATGGGTTTTGGGAGTGGGCCCATCACCTCTGAGGGGTCCCAAGAAGCAGCCGGATGAGGCTCGCCCACCACACTGGCCATCACCTTCGCTGTCCGGATGCTGGGATACTACCTCACGACCAGATTAACAGAGCAAAACCAGTTCGAGCCCATCAAAATAGTGGAAACAGTTATGTCCTTTAATGCACTGCATTCTACGATGTGCAGGAAAGTTTGGCGGGAAGGAGAGATAGAGAGGAGAGAAAAGACATACAGAACCCGCCAAGTAGTTGAGGTGTGGGAGGGGGAGGGAGGTGGGGACATTGGTGATGGGAGATGGGTTCAGGTGGAGGGATGGGTGTTGGAACACTGTAGAACCAAAACTCTACATAAGCATGCATCTTGCAATTGTATGTCTAGAATGGTGTAATAAAATTTGGGGGGAAAAAACCAGGGCACATGAAATATGGCCCAGGCATAATATGAAAGACAGTACGTGTCCTACACAAGCCTGGAAATGCTGTTGGGAAAAGCACCAGTCAGCTTTACAGGTGTGAGGTTTATTATTTTTGTTTTTTTGTTTTTTTTTTTTTTTTTTTTTTTGCTTTTTGGGTCACACCTGGCGGTGCTCAGGGGACCATATGGGATGCCAGGGATCGAACCCAGGTTGGCTGAGTGCAAGGCAAACGTCCTACCTGTTGAGCTATCACTCCGGCCCCAGGTGTGAGATGTTTTACTGTTAATATAATCAGAATAATATTCCCTTAACTATAGTTGTTTTGGGGTAGATATTTTTTTTGACTTTTTTGGGTCACACCAGGCAATGTTCAGGGGTTACTCCTGGCTCTGCACTCAGGAATTACTCCTGGCGGTGCTTGGGGGACCATATGGGATGCCAGGGATCTAACCCAGGTCGGCTGCATGCAAGGCAAACACCCTACCTGCTATGCTATATCGCTCCAGCCCTTGTTTACTTTTAACAACTAGTTTACTTTTCAGTGCTAATTTCCTTAAAGAAGACAAGGAGCTGTGAGACAGACCAGTTCTATATAATTTCTTTCTGCCCCACATCTGTTGGTGCCGAGAATGAACTTGTCTCCACTTCCGCTGAGCCAGGTGGGACCCAAGTCAGGTCATGCCAAATATGCTTTGAAGCTCTACAGCTGGGAAAGCGCTATCTAACAGGATACGGAATATGATGACTCCAAGTGAAGCAGGAATGTCCTGTCAGTTGGAGGCACAGAGATGAGACTCCAGGAACAAGACGTATTTCCATTAATATTTTTAATGATCACCAGCTGGAGGGCAGCAGCTCTCATCTTGGCAGCTGACTGACCACCTCCACAAGGACCCCAGCTTTCTTTTTCCCGTAGTCTCAAAGGGCAATACAGCTTAGAGTTAAATTTGCATGGTTTACATTACAAAAGACATTTCACATTCTTAGCATAGGATTTAGGAATAATAGGAAGAAGACAACCAGGAACCCAAAACCTGCAGGGGGTGCTATCTAGGCAAGGTGAGATGAACAAAAGAACACATTACAGTTGCTAATGCAGCCTTCCTGACTAGCCCAAGATGGCAAGGTCATGT
>JAJIBD010015944.1:0-31879 GCA_021461705.1 Cryptotis parvus | reverse complement strand
CATTTTAATTATGAACGCCTGGGACCAGAGTGACAGTACTTGCCTTGCATGCAACCTATCCAGGTTCAATCCCCAGCATCCCATAAGGTGCCCTAAGCACTGCCAAGAGTAATTCTTGAGTGCCGAGCCAGGAGTAAGCCCTGAGCAGCACAGGGTTGGCCAAAAACCAAAGGAAATCACATGTAAATGTCTGCCAAACTTGTTGAGGAGGAGGTCCCAGGTCAGTCTGCAGAAGAGAGTGGCCAGCTTCCATGGAGCCAGGACATGAGCAAGAATGGAACCCGAGCAGGAAAGAATGCATGTCTCCCATGTCCCATGTTTTATTTAGAGCAACTCCCAAATATACCCCCAAAAAACTCTTAATCTCTTAGGAGCCAGATGTGGTGAACAAAACAGCCACTGCCTGTGCCGTTGGACAACAAAGCAGCCTGGCACTCAGACTTTCCACTGCAATGAAGGGTGTGTGTTACCCAGACGTACACTCAACTCTCATGTCCTCTGACGTCCAGCATGCTCTAGGGAATTCTGATTCTACAGAGAATCCAAATCCGAGACCACAAGATGCTGTGATCATCCAAATCTGGTCATGGAGCTGGGAAGTGGTACGCCACAGCCATACAGTGCTTGGTGCAGTTTCAATTCATTGGGCCCAGTTCCTCACACATGCAGCAGGCAGCTGCTCTGTCGAGATTGTTCTAGGCTCACCCCAAATCATATTTTGGCTGCTACAGTCCTCAGACCCGTGACAGAATGCTAGATCAGGCACCACTGCGCCTTTTATACTTGGTGGCCGACAAACTAAGCAAACCCCTACGCCACTAAGTGCCTACTTTATAATCCCCTAAACCCATGAGTATGTTACTCACACAGTGAAAGGAGCTATACAGTTGTGATTTAAATTTAAGGTGCTGAAATAGGGAGATTTTTCAGGATTTTCCAAGTTGTCCAATGCAATCAGAAATTTTAAGAGAAAGAGGGGCCGGAGCGATAGCCCAGTGGGTAGGGCATTTGCCTTGCACGTGGACGGCCCATGTCGGCCTGGGTTCGATCCCCGGCATCCCATATGGTCCCTAGCACCGCCAGGAGTAATTCCTGAGTGCAGAGCCAGGAAAGACCCTGAGCATTGCCGGGTGTGACCAAAAAAAAAGGAAAAAAAAAAGAAATTTTAAGAGAAAAGAAATGTGGCAGTGGAAGCAGAAGGCAGAGTAAAAGTAAACATTGGTTTCAAGAGGTCTCACTTAGCCAAAGAGAGAGCACAGGAGGGTAAGGTGCTTGCTCTGCACGTCCTCATGCACCGCATGTGAGGCGATCCCTGAGGACAGAGCCAGGAGTACACCCTGAGCACAGCTGGTTTGATCCCCAAATCCCCCAAACACATATGCACACAGAGACAAATAATAAAGATGCTACACTTGTGGCTTGGAAGGCTAAGAAGGAGCTAAAGAACGCTGAATGCACGTGATCCTTGGATGCTTAGGAAAAGGTGAGGAAGGGCCTCTTTTTCCTTAGCATCTCAAGGAGACAGCCCCCAGAGACTTTATTTGAAGCCCCCACCCCCAACACACAGTCAAGAATTCTGCCTTCAAGATAACATGATGTCATTTTAAGCTTGTGGTTTATCACAATTATGCAGCCACTGGAAGCTAACAGCTGTGATGTGACATGGCTACACTTCGCTGGAATGGATCCTGGTAGCACACAGAAAGCATGTTGTCATGCTGTCCTCCCACAATGGGACACACTTGTCACTTCCCTCCCACCCCAGCTTTAAACCCACTCCAACAAGGATCTCTCTCTCTCTCTCTCTCTCTCTCTCTCTCTCTCTCTCTCTCTCTCTCTCTCTCTCTCTCTCTCTCTCTCTCACACACACACACACACACACACACAGTATTTGAATAAAACTTCCTGGAAAGAACTGGTGTGGGGGCTGTGTGCTAAGCATTGAGTGCTTATTAGCATGGCGTCTAACATGTAATGAAGCAGTATTTCACACTCACCCCCTTGGACTATTACTGAGAAAAAAAACATGCTCCAGTCAACAAGCTATGTTGGGCAACAGAGAAATTCCTGCAGAAGATGCTCAGGAGTCCCCAGAAACACTGAAGAATCCTGTTTGGAGTAAGCCAGCAGCACAGAAGAAAGTGTACTGCTCAGTCTTGGTGGTCTCCAGGGTGCCCAGGGACTTCACCTGCAGTAAGTGTACATAGGATGGGATGTGAAGAGGCCCAAGGTGGCCCTACCCTCTCCCAAATGCCTGTTCACTCCAGAACCTGGCACAGCCTTACACGAGGGTTCTTCACAGAATGAATGAACAAATGAACGAATGAACGAATGAATGAACGAATGAATGAATGAATGAATGAATGAATGAATGAACGAACGAACGAACAAATGAATGAATGACCAGGCCAGGTAATACTACAGAAAACCCAGCGAGACCTAGCCTGTGACAGAGTTGATTTATAGGGCTCAGAAACAGGGAGAACATAGATAAGGCAACTTACAAAGCTGGTCTTCAGGAAACAATTGCAAGAGCTGGCTACTACGTACATTTGATATTTAATGAGCTGACAATTAAGAATGCCTGTTTGCTGCCTGTTACTTGAAAACTATAAATGCCAATGCCATGGCCTCAGGGTGTCACATTCTTAGTTAATTAACCACCCCCATTCGCTGCACTAACGGGCAGTGTTTAATTTGTTCCAATGTGAGCTAAGAAGAAAGCCCAGGGTGCCTGGAGCTCTGCTAAGGCAAGCAGGGCAGGAAGCAGCAAATGAGAACATAATGGAGAAAACATCTTTTTACTCAGGAAGGGGGGTGGGTGGGAAGGATAACTCTTATGGGCTCTGAAGGAATAAAATTCAAAAAAAAAAAAAAAAGCCCACACCATTCTCCCACCCACACCAATGGCAAAGAAAAGGGCCTGGACACAAAGAAAGCCAGGACCGGCAGGACCCACCCAGAACAGACACACTGGCGGGAGGTTGTTGCAATCCAACAGCCAATTTCTTGAGGGGCTTACAGAGATCTCTCAGGATAGTAATCCTAATCCAGTTGCAAAATATGGGAGTGGATATTAGGAGGAAGTGCATTTTGAAAAGGACTGTGCTTCTCGCTCTGTGGAAGGCGCAAACACAACTTTTCCAATCAACTAAGAACTTTCAGAGTCCCGTGGCAGAGAGCTGAGTGAGTGTGGGTGAATTTTTTAAACAGATGCACCCAAGGCCATGAAGATACCTCAGAAGGTCTGGAGAGCACAAGGTCTGCCTGCATGTAGGACCTCCAGAAGTAACAGGGATCAGAAAACCAAAGGGTCATCTGTGAGAATCAAAAGGATGGTGGGGCTACGTTTGGTTTTAGAGCGTGCTGAGTAATCATGCGAGTTAAGGCCCACCCCTACTTTCTATTTTCCAAAGCAGCTTGTTTTCCAGTGTCAATGAGACAAAAGGTGGTGGGGAGTTCTAGGAGGCTGACTATGCCCAGGGATCAGTTCCAGACCCTGACCAGAGGGCATAGGGGGTCCTTCTCTATACAGATTCAGGGGTTGCATGAACAAAGTCAGTTCCCACTTGATTCAGTTCCAACCTTTTAGCTTAAAAAAAAAAAAAAAAAAAAGACAATGGCGGAGGTGGAGAAGCCCAGGTGATGTCAGCCAGGGAGAATGCTGGCAAACCCAGAACACAAGGAAAATAAATCAGAGCCAGCCTGGGCCTGGATCTAGTCAGGACATTCTCTCCACATTCCCTGCAGCGGCTCTCTCACTCTCCATCTAGCAGAGACCAAGTTCAGAGACCCGGGTGCCAGCCAGCTGTCTGGCTGGGGAGGCGGGGTCTGGGGTGTCTAGCAGGGGGGAACACACAAGCTCTGGGGGAGAGCCGGTGGGTTCCCACCAGCAATTACCATGTCGGCCCCAAAGACCTGGAGATCTTAAGCTAATTAGAGAGATTTGCTCGAGGAGGTCGGAAATCACTACTCCAGAGCATCGCCTGTGCACCAGACCAAAGCCGTAATCATGATTCATCTCTGACATGTTGCTAATCAGCACACACATGTTCCTAATTTCACGCTCCCCCAAAGGAAAGCTGAAGGGACAATTGTTTCTGAGCTCCAACATACAGCCAAGCCATGTCAAGTTACCATGTGTCCTGCTTATCAAACAGAAAGCGCTAGTTCTCATCGACGTTTTCCCCCACTGGTAACCCATCCCCACCCCAAGGAAAGCCATTCACTAAAGACAGATGTATTTATAAGGGTACGTTCTTAATTTATTTTTCTATTTTGAAAAATTGTGATTTTTTTTTCTTGCAATGAAAATTTTAACGATGCGCGAGGGTAGGTGCGCAACATGGCTTTTTACACTGCCACCCCACACACGTTGCCTAAATGGTGGGTGCCTGAAAGGAACCTGGTAAGATTTTACTTGACGCTTGCTTTTATGGAGAAGGGCCACATCCGGCAGTGCTAGTGGGCCATAAGGCACCAGATGTGAATTCAGAGCCTTGAGCAGCCAAGTGAACTATCTCTGCAATCGCTCTTCATGCATTTTAATTTTTTTTCTTCATGCATTTTAAAATTTTTTGTTTGGAAGCCACACCAGGCAGTGCTCAGGCCTTACCCTCAGTACTCCTAGGTTCAATACTTAGGCGTCACTCCTGCCAGAGATCAAACCCAAGTTGTCAAGTGCAAGCCTAGTGCCTCACCTACTGTACTATCATCTCTCCATCCCCTTAATATAGTTTATTTTATTCTTAATTTTATTTACTTTTTTTCTTTTTGGGTCACACCGGCGACACTCAGGGGTTACTCCTGGTGGTGCTCAGGGGACCATATAGGATGCCAAGGATCAAACCAGGATCGGTCACATGCAAGGCAAGCGTCCTACCTGCTGTGCTACCACTCCGGTCCCCCTTAATATAGTTTAAAGCATCCTTTGCTACTCCAGACCTACCACTTTCTTGCTGCTTTGCCACTGGAATGTACGGTGGCAATTAAAGCCCAAAGAAACACCCGCTTGTACATATGCACACAGCACTGACTTTCCCCCCGTGTTTGAAAACAGAAGAAAACAAAGCACTGCTGCCTCCTTGGTTTCTCACAAAGCCAAGGCCGAAGAACTTTTCCAATTAGTCTCTTAAGGATCTGGGCAGTTTGTTCTCCTGCAGCTGATACTCACAAACAGAACTGTTCCATTCTTCCCCTTCTCAAGCCGTTAAAAGTGAGCTATAAAACATGTCTCCGGAGGGAGAGTCAGGCCCACTGCGCAAACACCACTCCCATCCTCAAAAACGAGAACCTCATGTTTGGAGAACTGGCATCTATCTTTTTGGTAACAGGCAACCCATCTGCAGTTTAAAGAGCACACACAGACAACTCCCAGACGCAGATTAACTGGTTTTCTGTAAATGCGGGGTAGGAAAAGGAAGCAACCCACCAAACTCCCAAATAAGGGCTGGCAAATCAGCTACTGCTGGCTCCCACTTAGCCGTTATAGGCAGTTACAAAGATTTCTTCGAAGTCCAGGAAAGTATCTTCCTTCCAGAGCAAAATAGTGATTAGACAATAGAGGAAAACTTAAAGCTATAAACATGATTGTTATGCCTAAGCTCAGAGGAAATGTTCGGATCAAAACAAAACTACTAATAAAAGCCTTAGGACCACACAGAGTGTGCCGTGTGCTGGCTCCGGGCAGCTTCAAATACCGTTTCCGAGGCCGGGGATGGAGTCTCCAAAGTGTATCACATCTGGAATTCCGCTTTTATAGCACAAATGCCTGCAGGAAAGGGGGGCTGTGATGTTGCCATGGCAACCTTGCCTCCCCCGCATGCTCTCCCTTCAAGGTAGATTCCGGGAATTCGGGAATCATGGAAGGCTGGTTCCAGCTTCACAGGCTGCCCGAGAAAGCAGGGCCACTCCTCCTGTCAGTCTATTATTTCTGTCCACAGGGTGGCCTTGGTCAGAAAAACCTCCTTAAAATAACAGTGGGAAGCAGCAAGTCAGCATTAGATGTCTTTTCAAAAGTTATTTGTGGCCTCCCCCACCCCTTCCTCAAGGAGGGAGAAGGGCTTCGAGCATCTTTCTGCAAACTCTGCTGGGCTCTGGCTTCAATAATCCGAGAGAGTTAACCCGTGTTCGAACTGCCAGCCTGCAGAAGGACCAGGGCATCCAGAGCTCTGCCTGGTCAGCAGGAGGTAAGACTGCCAGTCAGCAGGTGGTCAGCACAGAGAGGCTTCACTTGGCTGATGATGGCCCTACCCCACCCACACAGAAACAGCTGACAGGATTTGGAGGGATCCCAGAGCTCATTGAGGCCTCACAGGTCCCAGGGTTCAACATGTGGAATCCAGAGGCCCTATTCAGAAACGGGGGTGGGTGTGTGTGTGGGGGTATCTGTGCTCCCCCTCTTCCAGGGGCGGGCTTGGCTTTGGCTACACACACACAAGCGACTCCCCTCAGCTGCCAGCAGGTGACCCCCCCCACCACCACACACACACACACATTCTCATCTCACTGCGGTCCTCTCCAGCTTCCCAGTAGGCTCCACAGAGCATGGACCCTTGTCTCCCTTTTCCAAAGAAGCTGTCTTCGAATTGGAATGCTCAAGGGACCCTTCTCACATGGAGCTGCCCTGGCAAGCTCAGTCTTTCCACTAGGTCCTGGGGATGGGAGGAATCAGCGCCCAGAGAGGAAGCCACCAGTCACCAGGCCCCAAGGCTGACGGAAGCGTCCCCAGATGCCACATCACAAAATAACCCCCAGGCCCACCAAGGTGGTGGGGTTTGCAAATGTGTGCGTGTAGCATATGTGGTGTGCTGTGTGGGGGAACAGGGATGGGGGTGAGGGTGTGGTGTGTGTGGTGGTGTTGTTGTGGGTGTGGAGTGTATTGTGTGTTGTGGGGGTGTGTTACATGGTAAGTGTGTGGTGGGGATAGATGTGTAGCATGGGGGCGCTCCTGAGTGGGGGGGGGGGTGTGAGCTGCCACACAGGGGGATGGATCTATCTATAGAGCCACCCCAGGAAGCTGGCAGTGCGGCTCCAGGTGCTAACACTTAGCGCATCCCGCCCAGCCCCGCCCAGCCCCCTCGGCTTCAGGCCAGCCGCCTGGGAGCCCGGACACAGCAATTAGGTTCTCCCCAGGCTGGGCGCCTTTGTCCCCTCACTAACGTCATTAGTGTCTGACTTCCTGTGCTCAACGGGGCCTGGGGGAGCAGGGAATGGCCCGCTGACCCGGGCAGGGCATTAGACATCCTTTGTCAAAGACCCTCAAATGTTAACAAGCATGTGAACAAGCTCCTTGTTCCCGCCCCCCACCCACCTCCTCCCAGCGCCCAAACACTCTTCTACAGCAAGCTTTGGCCCTGACAGTGGGGCTTCTAAGGTTCCTCAGAGCGGCTGGTTTCCTAAAAGCTGCTTCCTCTTTACAGAGGCCCAGCCCTGAGCTAGGGGCTGGGCCAGGCAGCACCTGACAGGGCACAGTGCGACTGGCAGGCAGGACCCTCAAGATGCACAGATGTGCTGAAAGCAGGACACGGATCAGATGTGAACAGCTGCCACCCTATTGTCACTATCAAGAGCAATCCTCCAGGGCCAGAGCAATAGCCCAGTGGATAGGGCATTTGCAGCCCGGGTTCGATCCCCCGACATCCCATATGGTTCCCCGAGGATCGCCATGAGTAATTCCTGAGTGCAGAGCCAGGAGAAACCCCTGAGCATTGCCAGGTGTGACCCAATAAAGCAAAAAAAAAAAAAAAAAAAAGCAATCCTCCATTCATCGCTCTGTAGCTCCTAGTCGAGGGTTTGCTTCTCACTGAGGGCAGAGATGTCCCCAATAAATTTTGACGGGTGAATTTGGCCAAAGCAATTGCATAAAGCAAAAGCTTTTTTTTCAGCTTTATTCCTTCTCTTTTGCTTTCCCACACCCCCGTGCCCCACCCCAACAGGCAGGCCACTGACACAGCAAGCCAGAGGCTCGGGTGTGGGAAGTTACAGCCTTTCCCAGGAGCTGCATTCTACTGGCTTGATTGGGCCAGTGGAACCACTTTTCACTGATCCAAGGGCCTCGGCCAGGCAGTATCAGCACAGCGCAGCCCTTTTGACATCAAGCCTCTCTGCTCTTCACTATCATAGTGAAAATCACCTGCTCTTTCTCTATCCTTTTTTGCACATGCGATGTATGTTCCTTGTGTAAGTGCCTCAACTGCATGAGTTTGCTGCTCTCCCTCATGAATATGTATGCGCTTAAGACAAACAACCAGAACATATATATGTGTGTGTATACACACGTATATACACCTATGCTGTTCTCTCTGCTGTTACTCTCACAGCATTCTTTCCGCTGGATACCAAACTGAGCCCCTAACTCCTGCACCATCCTTCGCGATTTCAGTTGCTTCATTACCAATAAAGCTCCGCTTTCCACTCAGTGGTCCCTGGGCTTCTTCTAGCATGACATACCTTCACTACCATTTGACAGGAGGTGTCTGAGCTACTGAAACCCAACCACATCCAACATGCCTGACTTCTCAGAGTCATTTTTAGCGATCCAAGGAAACCCAAGGGAGATGGCAGTGATTAAAAACAAAATTCAGGGCTGAAAAGAGAGCTCTGCAGACTGAGCACAAGATTTCCATGCATGAGTTCTGATTCCATTCCTAGCACTGAGTGATCCCCCAAGCACCACCAGGAGGGAGGCCCAAGAACAGAGCCGGAGCAGCCCCTGAATACAGTTGTGTGACTTCCAAAAAGAAACCAGTGAAACGCAGGCTGGACAAAAGCACAGCAGGTAAGGTACTTGTCTTGCACACAGTCAATTCGGGTTAAACCCCCAATGCTACAACCCATGAACCCACTGCCCCCCCAGAGTGATTCCTCAACACAGTGCCAGGACTAAGCACAGCTGGCCTAACCCCCACCCCCAAAAAAATGTGGGAAGGGAGATGGTTAGAAGTAAAATCTCATTTTTAAATAGAATTCTGGATTAAATGTTTCAGCTCTAATACTTTACAGGCAGATGGTTAGGATTCAATATTTAAACACTTTGTCACCAAGTTCCACTGATCACCCCTTGAAAGCCAATATTCAAGAGACAAGAGCAATAATGTAGGGGCCAGAGCTACATAGCAAGGCAGGTAGGACGCTTACCTTGCATGTAGCCAACGTGGAATTTAATCTCTGGTATCACATATGGTTCCCTATGTCTGCCAGGAGTGGTCCCTGAGTAGAGCCAGGAATAAGCCCTGAGTACCTCCGTGCATGATCCACAAAGAAAAAGGAAAATAAAGAAAAGCAAGCTTACTTTCAGGGGCTAGCAGTCTAAGATAGCAGACTCACAAATCCTGAAAACCATCTTGTCTGCAAGGTTGCAGGAAGCAGTTTTTACAGTGAAAACACACATTTAAATAGGGTGGGTTACAGGGTGGGTTACAGTGAAAACACATTTAAATAGGGTGGGTTACACAACTTCCCTAGTGGGCTGACCCCCGAAGCCCAAGGTCTCACCTGTAAATCTAAACAAAGGTTTCTGAGAAAGGCTCTGGGGACAAGGATAGATAACTGTCCCTGCCCAAAAAGAGCATGCGTGTTTTTGAAATGTTTTACTTTAAATTCAGCTCTTAAAATTTTCAGCTGCTGGGCCCAAGCGATAGCACAGTGGGTAGGACGTTTGCCTTACACATGTCCGACCCAGGTTCGATCCCGGCATCCCATATGATCCCCTGAGCCCTGCCAGGAGGAATTCCTGAGTGCAGAGGCAGGAGTAATCCCTGAGCATTGCCGGGTGTGATCCAAAAAATAAAAACTTTTCAGCTGCTTTTATTATGACTCATGTACTTTACTAAAGAGCAACTTAAAAGTCTCTTTTAAAGTATAAGAGCCCATTAAGAGAAACTCCATAATTACTTTTCAGATCATAGAAGGCAACTGTGATGTCAGCAGTTAAACTTCACTGAATTAGTTAAAGCAAAAGTTAAAAAATGAACTTTTGCTTGTACTGAGTGGGGAAGCATAGCTGGGTGTGGCCCCAAAACCAAATTAATAAAGCTGTGGATTCTGTCTCAGACTGAACATACACGCCCAGGAGATGGGAGAGAATAGCTCACTTTCCCATTCCTATTTAACTGGCTTTGCAGTGGACGGAGCATTTGTGGTCAACAGACAAATTGGGTTAGGTTTTGGATACATGAGACACCGCAAAGAATAACCTAAAATTGCTTTTTTGTGGGTGGGAGGGTGAGAGGGAGGCACACCCGGCGGTACTCAGGACCTCCTCCTGGCTCTGTGCTCAGGGTGCTCCTGTTAGGCTCAGGGTGCCAGTGATCAAACCCGGATAGGCTATGTGCAAGGCAAACACTCGACTTCCTATATTATTGCTCCAATCCCCCTAAAATTCCAATTTGCTGTCTGAAATGAATAATCGATGGCTTGACTTCTACTTTAGATATACTAAAACCCACTCGGGCTTTGAAAATAAATATTAGCAGGCAACAGAGAAAGGACACCATCACTTCCCTGATAACAAAGTCTCATACATTAATTTTGATAAATCTTACAAGTGTGGGCGGTTAAATAATTTCACTACAGGCACTGATTTTCACCTTTTGCAAAACTAATTTTAAAACTCTTAAGTACTCAGAAGGTCATATTCAAATTCAAGTGAGCCTGCAACTTTACATCTTTCTACTTCTTGGACGGGAGCCAGCAGTCTGCCCTGCAACTCTTAAGTAATAAATCCAGGAGACTCACTTCTCATTTCTCAATGATAGCACATGGCATTCCCATTAACGCAAACACACACAGTGACATGCCAATTAAAGCACTGTGCAGTTTAGGTCAGGAAATAATTGTGTTTGCCAAGATGTATTCGGTTTTGTTTTAATTTCTTTAAATGGTTGGAACATCCTTCTTCGGACAAAAAATATGACGTAAAAAGTGAAGTGTGCATGAATGCCGTAGTGGATTTCTGGTTTAGATAAATGACCCTTGAAGGCAAGGGAGGCAAGGGAGACTGTATTGAAGGCAATACAGTGCCCAAGTATTGTATCTGTGTTGCCCAAGGAAATACAGACTGCCTTGCACTTCCATCAGGGACTCGGATCTACAGGGAAACAAGCAAATCCCTAGAAGACAGAAGAGGCAAACAGAGCAGCACACTCCCCAAGATAAGGTAGCCCTGGTGGGTCCCTGCCCCTCCTTCAAGTGTCCCAGGCAAGCAAATGACATTCACAACCTTCCTCCTTCCACTCAACAGGAAGAAGCCAGTATTTTTTTTGCTTTTTCTTTTTTGGGGGGTCACACCCGGCAATGCTCAGGGGTTACTCCTGGCTCTGCACTCAGGAATTACTCCTGGCGGTGCTCGGGGACCATATGGGATGACAGAGATTGAACCCGGGCCAGCATGGGCCGCCGCGGTAAGGCAAATGTCCTACCCGCTGGACTATCGCTCCGGCCCCAGCCAGTATATTTTGTCCTGGGCTTCAAAGGGAGAAGACTCTTATAAAACCAACGTAATAGGGTAGAAACAAAAGACCTGTACTATTTTGTCGTGAAGTCAGAGTGAAACAAAGACTGGCCCAAAAGAACAGTGATAACTATATATATACATATATATACACATACACACACACACATATACATATATACATTATATATACATATATTTTTTTAAGTTGTGTGGGAGCTGGAGAGACTTCAATAAGCCTAGTACGAACATGCAGGAGGCCTGGTCCGATCCACCTACTGAGCATTACTGCCATGGCACTGCATGGTCCTGATCACCAAGCACTGCCATGGTTCTGCATGGTCCTGATCACCAAGTACTGCCAAGGTACTACACAGTCTCTGATTACCAAGCACAGACCTTGAGTGGAGGGAGAGAGAGTAAGAGAGGAGGGGGAAAGGGAAAGAGAGGGAGAGAGGGAGAGAGAGAGAGGGAGAGAGAGAGAGAGAGAGAGAGAGAGAGAGAGAGAGAGAGAGAGAGAGAGAGAGAGCTCAGCAGGCTAAATCCTGTGCGCTAGAGCCCAAAGGGTAGAGCCCAAATGTGGTGTCAGAGATTGAGTCCGGGTGGGCAACGTGCAAGGCCAGCTTTATTAACCCTGTACATTCCCTCCAAGCCTGAAGAGTACTTTATGAAATTTTCTTTTAAACAAATTCAAGGCAAAGGAAATTTCAGTGTAGAGAATATGTAAATCTTCCCTGCCAACAGTACCATATGCTATACTTCAAAAGTGCTGAGGCTAGAACTTAAAAAGTTTCACTACAAAAAAAGAAGTAACTATGCGATGTGAGAGAGCCATTAGCTAAGGCTATGGTGGTAATATAATGCACTACAGGAATGGGGCCACTCACCACCCTGTCCAACTTATACTTACACATTACAGTCCAGCTTCTCCTACCCCTGCCCCAGGTTTTCAGTCACACCTGGCAATGCTGGAGAACCATATGTGGTGCTGTAATTTGAACCAGGGTCACAGCCTCATCTGCATGCTGAGCAAGCAGGATAGCCTTTGGAGTATCATCTCTGGCCCCTGTCTCTGTCTCATGAAAAGAAACGCCTCCTTGCAGGAGCAATAGCACAACAGGTAGGGCACTGGCCTTGCATTCAGCTGACATGGATCTGATCCCTGCTACCCTGTATGCACCTCCAAACCCTTCAGCAGGGTTCAATCCCCAGCATCCCATATGGTTCCTAGAGCACCACCAGGTGATTCCTGAGGGGCAGAGGCAGGAGTAACCCCTGGGCATCGCCGGGTGTGACCCAAACAGAAAAAAAAAAAAAGACCCTAATAAGGTGAGATTTCAAACTATAGAGGTCCAGGGCCAGAGCGATAGCCCACCGGGTAGGGCATTTGCCTTGCACTTGGCCGGCCCATGACAGCCCAGGTTTGATTCCCGGCATCCCATATGGTCCCCCAAGCACCGCCAGGAGTAATTCCTGAGTGCAGAGTCAGGAGAAACCCTGAGCATTGCCGGGTGTGACCCAAAAAGAAAAAAAAACTATAGTGGTCCAGTCTGGCCTGCTATCATTCCCTACTGCAAGAAACCAGAAGAGCATGTGCTTAAGGCCTGTTCTATCAACAAGGCTTGTTGGTACTCAGCGCGCACATATGGGAACTTACTTCACAGGCTGTCTGAGGATATGATGTCCTAAGATCGTTTTGTAAGGTGACCAAATAACCATTAGTTACTTTGGGTGTTTTTAAAACTACACACAAGCTTCTACACCACAAACAAACAAACATCAAAATAAAGACACCCCATAGACTGGGAGAGAACATTTGTCCGTCTCCCATCTGATAAAGGATTACTATCCCAAAATATATAAAGCATTGGGAAAACTTTACAAGAAAAAAGCACCAATACCATCAAGAAATGGAGGAGGAAATGAACAGAAATTTCCTCAAAGACATACAGATGCCCATAAAGTATATGGGGAAATGCTCAGCTTCACTAATCACCAGGAAATGCAAATTAAAATGAGTTATCACTTCACATGAGAAAGGGTGGCACACAAAAGAACAAAAACAGTGTTGGCATGACTGTGGGCGGAAAGGGACCCTCATTCACTGACAGTAGGAATGTTGGCCAGTTCAGCCTGTTTGGAAAACAGTATGGACACATCTCAAAAACACAAAACAAAACTAGGAAATGAGCTTCCATATGACCCAGCAGCTTCCTAACATCTACCCCAAGGGGACAAAAGTCTTTATTCAGAAAAGTTATTTTTTCTTCTTTCCTATGTTTACTGCAGCACTATTTGCAATAATCAAAATCTAGATAAACAACCCAAATGTTCAAAAAACAGATGAGAGATAAACTATGGTACATATACATAGCGAATACTCCTCAGTTTTAGGCAAAGATAAAGTCATGCAATTTGCTGCTACATGGCTGACCTATGGCAAGTGAAACCAGAGAGACAGACAGACAGACACAGAATGACTTCTCATATCACGAGAAACAAAGGAACAAAGCAGGGACGGCCGGAGGCGATAGCACAGTGGGGAGGGAGGCATTTGCCTTGCACGTGGCCGACCTGGGTTTATCGCCCGGCATCCCATATAGTCCCCCAAGACTGTCAAGAGTAATTCCTGAATGCAGACTCAGGACCCTGAGCATCATTAGTTGTGACCCAAAAAAGAAAAAAAAAAAAGAAAAGAAAGCAGGGTGTACCAAATGCCCAAAGGCAATAGAAACAGAAGGTGGTCTTTAGTAGGAAACCTATGGACGGTGGGGCGGGTACTGGGCAGGCACTGGGAAAATAGTGCAGACAAGCTGACACTAGGACCTTCCAGTGACGAACTATCATGTGCATGAACCCCTACATTAACAGGTTGGTAAAATACAGTGCCTAAAAAGTCACAGTAATAACAGCTGAGGTCTGGGAATACATCTCAGCAGACACACTCGCCTAGAATGTATGAGATCAGTCTGATTCCTAACACCACCAAAATATAAAGAAATAATGAAATTCCCTATGGAAATAAATTACACAAACTTAGGAAGCATATAGTCCATTGCAGCTCTTGTGTGAGGAGCAAAACTGTATAAAACTACAAAGGAGCTGGCCTACTCAGAAAGAGGCAGCCACACGCAGGCCTATGGGGTCAGAACCACCTGGAGTGAGCTTGCCCCCTCCCCTGCCATGTGACAGTCCTACTGACCTGCGGGGACAGGCACCACAGGGCAGGGACCGACAGAGAACTCTGTTTGCATGGAACATCTCTGAATCAGGGAGACCAGCACAAAGCTCTCCTTTACCAACAGAAAAACGGGTCTGGGTTTGGCAATCAGGAGGTCTCAGGGGAAGGGCTCTATGACCCAGGGCAAGGGGCAATGCGCTAGGCTGGGAGTAAGAAGGAGAGAAGCAATAAAACTGCAGCTTCAAAGGATGAGCCAAAAGGACCAGAGATCTCAATCAAAGGGACTCGGGCCCCAAGGACCTGCAGACTGGAGGTGACACTAGCAAAACAGAGGCTGGGAGATGGGGACCTCCTGATGCAAAGGGCAGACATAGGACTTCTTTTCCACAACTTCTTTTCTAGTGTCTAGTACTTAGATAGTCCAGTTCATGGACATCTAGGTACTAGATAGTCCACAACTTCTAGGTACTAGATAGATAGTCCACAACTTCTAGGTACTAGATAGATAGTCCACAACTTCTAGTATCTAGTACCTAGATAGTCCAGTTCATGGACACGGAAAAGTGGACTGAGGGGGTTGCCAGCAGACAAGGACCAAGATGGCAAGTGACTGGTCCAAGATCAAATTTCTGTGGAAGGTGGCCCCAGTTATACACAATATTAACGTCCGAAATGCTACTGAATCAAACCTTTTAAAATGGTTACCAGGGCTGAAGTGATAGTTTGGCAGGTAGGGCCTTTGCTTGCACATGGCCAACCAGGGTTCAATCCCATATGGTTCCCCAAGCACCGCCAGGAGTGATTCCTGAGTGCAAAGCCAGAAGTAACCCCTAAGCATCGCTTGGTGTGACTCAATAAAAAGCGAAATCAATAAATGAATAAATAAATAGAATGGTTAGCTTGGGCCAGAGCAATAGTACAGTGAATAGAGCATTTGCCTTGCATGTAGCTGACCTGGGTTCGATTCCCAGCATCCCATATGGTCCCCCAAGCACTACCAGGAGGGAGAATGGGGAATATCTCAGAGGGCGGAAGCATGGGATCATTCCCTAGGAAGGGTGTTCCAAAACACAAACAAAAAGCACAATGAGGGACTGCAGTGGTAGCACAATGGGTAGGGTGTTTTCCTTGCACACGGCCACCCAGGTTCGATCCCGGTATCCCATATGGTCCCCTAAGCAGCGCCAGGAGTAGTTCCTAAGGGAAGAGTCAGGAGTAACCCCTGAGCGTCATCAGGTGTGACCCTAAAAGCAAAAAAAAAAAAAAAGGGAGCCGGAGTGATATCTCAGTGGGTAGGGGCGTTTGTCTTGCACGCAGCCCAGCCAGCCTTTACCAGCCCAGGTTCGATCCCCAGCATCCCATATGGTCCCCTGAGCACCGCCAGGAGTGGTTCCCTAAGTGCAGAGCCAGGAGTAACCCTGAGCATCGCTGGGTGTGACTCAAAAAAGAAAAAAAGGCACAATGAGTGGGTGCTGCGGTCACATGTGCAGGAGGAGTACGGCACATGGCAGGGTAAGGACCCCACATAATGCGGGAGGGCCAGCAACAGAGGGAAGGGCTAAAGGACAGATGAGACATCTTTCCTGAGAGGCAGAAAAGATGGCAGGATGTGGTGACAAACACCATAAAGAGGTGGTGAGAAATGTTCAAAGGAAACTGGACAGCTCCCATTTGTGGAACCCGGAAGATTGTTGATTTTAAGGTAACAGAATGGAGTCTGTTTGAGGAGGATATAGAGGGTAAAAGGGCACCTCCTAGCACCAGGGCTTTGGGGGACAGTGCAGGTTAGGAACAGACAGGAGAGGAAGAGATCAAGCAGGAGCTCGTCAAGGGGCTGGCGGGCAGTAGGCATGAACAAGAACAAAGGGCAGTGAGTGGCTGAGCCAGAATTAGGGCAAGTGAGGAGGGAGACAGGACAAGGGGGAGAGAGAGATGGGGAAAAGGAGAGAGCTAGGAGAGGCCAGAAAGCAAAGAAGACTGAGATGGGATAAAAGCAAGATCACGTTTAAGAGCACCATGACCATCAACGAGCTGAGATGATGCAATGTTCAGATTTCATCATGAGCACCACAGGGTCCCAGACCCAAGCAGAGTTCCAAGCATCTCAGGAGCACCTGCTGAGAAGCACAGAACCAAGAATACCCCTTTGAGCACCACTGGGAGTGATGTAAAAAAAAAAAAAAAAAGCAGAACGGGATGGGGAGCAGCAATAATTCAGCAGGTAGGGTGTTTGCCTTGCATGCAGCTGACTGGGGCTTGATACCTGCATCCAATATGGTCCCCAAGCACCTCCAGGAGTGACTCCTGAGAGCAGAGCCGGGAGTAACCCCCTGAGCAGACAGTGTGACCCAAAAAGCCAAACAATAATATAATAATAATAATAATAATAATAATAATAATAATAATAAAGGTAGGGTTTTTTTCCCCAAAAAAAAACACACAGTAATTCTATCTCTAGCTCATTTAGAACAGGGTCTCCATGCTAACTCTCAAGACTCTTTGCTACTAATTCAAACTCATCCTCTGGTCTCCTATAAAAGGTCTCTTTTGGGGTCAGAGCGATAGCACAGTAGGGAAGGCGTTTGCCTTGCAAGCAGCTGACCTGGGTTCGATCCCCAACATCTCATATGGTCCCCTGAGCACTGCCAGGAATAATTGCTGCATGCAGAGCCAGAAATAACCCTTGAGCATTGCTGAGTGTGACCCAAAAAAAAAAAAAAAAGCCTATTTTGAACGTGAAAGGCCCAGGTTCAATTACCAGTACCAGCATGGTGCCCCACGTGCCACTGAGAGTGACCCCAAATATGGTCCAAAAAAAACAACAAAAAACAAATTAAAGTTTATTTCCAGACACCCACAACAGGTCTAGAGAAACTTGCAGTTAGCACATTGGTTAAAGGCCTATCACTGGTGACTGTGTATGGGTAGAAAGACAACCATGAAGCCCCACAGCGTAGCTCTAACATTACCATACTCCACTCAAATCCTCCTGAAGGTATAACTTCAAATGACAAATCACTGTTTAAGAAAAATTCCTATAATCCAGTTTAGAAATGACTGTGCTGTCCTTAAAGTGACACATATGTCTATCTCACCTTTAAGTGAGGAGACACACTCAGTTTATCCGCCTTTGGAATTCTCCCCCATCCTAGTGGAGCAATATGAACAAGAGACTAACCACATCTTAGCAGCAGTTTCTAGATGACTCGCCTCTCTAAGAAGGAAACAAACATTATCTGAGGAGACTGATTCCATGGTCCTCAGGTCTGGATCATTATAATCTGACTTTACCTGAGAGGTTAACCCAGAGGGCAGTGTGTGGCAAAGAGAACAGGGCAGACCAGGACTAGGCTTTTTACAACTTTTACAGCCACAGCAAACAGAAAAAGTAATTTGAAAAGGGACAGATGGTGCCCCTGCTCCTCCTGCCTCCACCCCCCAACAAAAACAACCAACCATAAACTTTTAGCATCTCTCAAAGACTTCAAGAGGCATAAAGGAGAGTGTGGAGGCCAGTTAAGGGCTCTCAAATCAGTGTGATTTCTTTCTTTACAGTTTTATTAAAATACACAAGCACAGCCTTTATAAACAAAGGAGTCATTTCTGGTTTTGCTTGGAAAATGGGAGCCAATACATTCCTTCTGGGAATTCAGGGTAAGAGCTTTACAAAAACAGTGTCCAGATGTGCTTAAAAAATCCAGGCTGTTCTTTCTTTTTGGGGGAAGAGAGCAACAAAGGGTACAAGAGACATTTTATTAAAAATGGAAAAGGTTATTGGTTTTTTCTTGGCTTGCACACCTGCCCTCCACTTACAAACCACACAGGCGTATCTGAGGCAGGCGGGGTGGGACACAGGAATCACAACCCCACCAGGTACTGATACCATGAAGGGACCAAGGTTGCCAAACCTAAAGATTCTCCAGAGAGAGGCAGGGGTTTTTCTCCTGAAACCAGCCCTCTTTATTATGAACTTTTTTTAAAACTGAAATGTTTTGTCAACACTACGTCCCAGCTTTAAACGGGAAGATGTGCTGAGATCTGAAGCTTCCTCAACCCCGTGATTTCATTCCCAGAGTCCTTCAACCACAGAGATTTAAACAGAGAGCTGATTATAAAGGGCTCTTCACTTTCAGAAGAGTTGATGCGAGCTCTGGGTACTGAAAGTAAATGAGGGTTTCAAATGGAGCATAAATAAGGGAGACAGAGGCATATATTATGAATAAAAAAGATAATCCTAATAATAGTTTACTTTATCATGAACCAAAGTTTATACGAGCAGCTAAGCCCTCTTTCAAAGTGGAGGGCAGCTGCTGGTACGGCTGGCGGAGGACAGTGGTATGTCAGTAATGTGACCTACCTTTAAGTTTGTTTAACTCTGCTGTCAGCCACCACTTCCTTCCGCCACCTTATACCAGGAGCAGGGGCGGGCTGAGTCCTTTTAGAAGCGTTTTGTTTGCAGAAGCCCAAAAAAAAAAAAAACACTACCAGACTCTCCATGTAAGGACAGTCTCTTCTGCGTGGGTCACCAACAATGCTCCAAGTCTCCCCTCACCAGCGCCTGAGGGGTGAAAACAAGACCCACAGCAGTGACCCCACTGCACAGGCAGCCTCAGTACCCTTCTACTGCTTGGAACATGTCCAGGTGAACAGTACGTGGAGGCCGCCTGAAAGGTCATGGGAAGTAGCCTGGTTCTACGTCCAGAGGTGCCGGTCATGACAATGTACCCCTGGAGCACTCACCCTACAACTCCTTTAACCAAAAAGTCCTGCTGTGTGCTGCGCAGAGGAAGGCAACTGGCCTGACCCATGAGCACCCAGGAGGCGTGGTGTCCAAGCTAGGCTGAGAGGAAGGCCTAAGAATAAGGGAAACAGGGACCACTTGTCCAGGGAAGTGACACTGTGGTGGAGGTGCCACAGCTTTAGCGACCTGCAGGAAGACTGGAGAGAGTTGGAGCAGCTGTGGGGCGGCGAGCTCTGCGTCTCCAAACTCGGGAGACCTGCACCATGACTTGGAGTTGAATTTTGCCCAAATCTCCAGGGTAGGGAGTAGATTAAAGGAGGGGAAATGTGACCTGCCATTTACCTCTCTTCTCCCAATCTCCATATATTTGACGTCCATTCTCGAGATACTTTTGCCTTAACTGCACATTTCCTTCAAATCAGAGTGGGAGGAAGAAGGGGAACAGTCTAGCAAGGAGGGGACCCAAGGTGGCTGTCACCCAACTCCCCAGGTCTCGCCACAACAGTTCAGGAAGCACACAGGATACGCAGCCAGCGCCCGCTCAAAGGCTCTGCAAACAGAGTGGGCTGGCCAACAAGTCTCATGTTCTTCTGGAAGGGTGCAAGGAAACACAGGTCACAGACAGGTTACAGAATTGGGATATTGATAGGAGTATTGGCAGAGAAGTGGACACTGCTGAAGGGATCGATGTTGAAACACTGTGTGCTGGGACCAAACAATAGTACAACAGCGGGTAGGGCATTTGCCTTGCATGCAACCCACCTGGGTTCAATCCCGGGCACCCCATATGGTTCCCTGAGCAACGCCAGGAGTGATTCCTGAGCATCACCGGGTGTGACCCAAAAGGACAAAAAAAAAAAAAAAAAACCCACTATGTGCTTGAAACCCAATCAAGAATAACTTTGTGGGGCGGAGTGATAGCCCAGCGGGTAGGGCGTTTGCCTTGCACGCAGCTGGCCCATGTCGGCCCGGGTTCGATCCCTGGCATCCCATATGGTCCCCGAGCACCGCCAGGAGTAATTCCTGAGTGCAGAGCTTGGAGTAACCCCAGAGCATTGGCGGGGTGTGACCCAAAAAGCAAAAAAAAAAAAAAAAAAAGAATAACTTTTGTGGTTTCACAGTGACTTTAAAATAAGTTTTTAAAAACTGCAGTGGGGAGAAGAGTTCAGGGTAGGAGTTCACAGCCAAGCTCCTGCAGAGGGCACGGGACACAGAGCTGCACAATCTAGGTCCTTTCATTTTTGTTTGCTTTTTTTGCTTTTGAGTCAGTCAGCAATGCTCAGGGGCTTACTCCTGGCTCAGTGCTCAGGGATGACACCTGATGGGGCTCAGGGGACCATGTAGTGTTGGGGATTAAACTTTCTGGCCTCTAGGCCAGAGCAATAGTACAACAGGGAAGACATTTGCCCTGCACGTGGCAGACCCGGTTTGATCCCTGGCATTCCGTATGGTCCCCAAGTACCGCCAGGAGTGATTCCTGAGTGCAGAGCCAGGAGTAACCCCTGAGCACGGCTGGGTGTGATGCAAAATAGCAAAAAAGCAGAAATAAAATAAACTGAATGGCCTTGCACAGACATGGGGCAGAGCTGCTACTGGCTCTCCCTGTGCCCAGCCACTCACAAGGCGCCCGGGAGGGGATGGCAGGTTCTGGCCCTGGCCTGCCACCCCAGCAGAGCCTCACAACAAGCCAGACGACCCCCACTCCATGAGGGCCACCATTTTCCACATCCGGACTTCCCCCTCGTCAGAACACAATCCAGCAGATCAGTCTATCACAGCCTGGCGGCTGCGCGGGTTCATCAATAAATGCTGGATTTAGAGATGACTACAAGAGTATGCTACCCACACGGAGAGCCTGGCAAGCTACCCGTGTCGTATTTGATATGCCAAATACCAGTAACAATTACAGACCTCATTGCCATGACCTGATGGAATGGTTTGAGGCTCTTTATGTTCCTGGAGCAAGCAGCTGCCCTTGGGCTCTACGTGCATGAGACAGGACATATGGAGATGTTACTGGTGCCCGCTCAAGCAAATCGATGATGAACGGGAAGACAGTGACAGTGGCCTTAAACAGAAACTTAAGCCCAGTACTATCACCATCTTGGTCCTTTCTGCCATGGCCTAAGAAATGCTGCTCTGTTCCTGCCACGAGGCCTTTCAAGGCCGAGTCGGCCTGTCATTACCTGGGTCTCGGCTCAGAGCTTCCGGGAGGTCGTGACCCTGGAGATCAGGCTCTCCATCCCGTCAGTCCTCCTGGCCCTCCTCTGAGGCCATGCCCTTCCGGTCTCTGAACCGGGAGCTTCTCCCCCAGCCTTTAGCCCCTCCGCTCCTCCAGGCTATGGCATCTCTGAGTGACACACTCCTGACAAGAGCACTGAGCACTCCCTTCTCCTGTCCTGCCCCTCCGAGGGAGGTTGGTGCAAGCTGACACCTCAACTTAGAGCCTGTCTCTGCCTCAGTCTTCTCTGTCTCTTCAGGGTTATCAACCCATAGGCCCAAAGGGTCACCCTAAGTCCAGGCTCTTTATTCTGCTTCGGTGACCCCACATTCACCTCTGTTGGCAGAAAGGCACTTCCAGACATGTTATCACATCTAAGGGACTTCACCAGGGGACACTAAAGTCCCTCTAACCTGTGCAGGTCAGGAGACACTCACCCCCCCCACCCCCAAGTGTCTGCACTCCCGGGTGCAGGCTGGGTGCGTGTCTCAGGGTCTAATCTCATGAGCCTCCTCACCAGGGGGGTGTCTGCGAAAAGATCCCTCAACTTTGCAGTGACCCCATGCCATTATCGGCTAAGCTACTGCTTACCTCACCTCTGTTCATCTGCAGCTGTTGTTCTCCGCCCCCCCACCACCCCCAATCTAGACCCACACGGAATCTTCTCTCGCCGGCAGCTGCTGACAGAGTAGCCCAGGTCTCAGCGACTGTCAACACCCCAATATAATTCAAAGCTTGTGGGGATCCTGATGGTGCCCTTGTTTATGGATTCAGTGATTGATTGGGACCTAAAAGCCCCAGGCCAGAGAACTAAATGGGCTAAGATCAATCATTAACCGTGGAGTGATGCTTGAAACAGGAAAGAGAGGGGGTTTGGGGGTGGGGGGAGCTTTGGCATGTGGACAGATGAACAAGCACAGAGGAATATGAAGGATGGGGCAGGGGGCACAGGCGGGGCACCTCCCAGCAAAGCAAACAGGGTCAGTCAGCATCGAGCAGCGGAGCTGATAGGTCACAACGATAAAGCGACCTGTGTATGGATTTTCTTAAAATTCACTATCTAGGGCCGCAGCGGTAGTACAGCGGGTAGGGTGTTTGCATGCAGTCGACCGGGGTTCGATCCCCAGCATCCTGTATGGTCCCCTCGAACACTGCCAGGAATAATTTTTTGAGTGCAGAGCCAGGAGCTACCCCCGAGCACTGCCAGGAGTAATTTCTAAGCAAAGAGCCAAGGAGTAACCCCAAGGAGTAACCCCTGAGTGTTGCCGGGTGTGACCCCCCAAAAAAAAAAAAAAAAAAGAAAAGCAAAAAAAAAAAGAAAACATACATCAAAGTTATGTTCTCACAGCTCCCAGCACCACTAGGCTGGAATGGCACATTATCGGGTTAAGCTTTGAACAGTCTGTCTACTTCCTGACCAAGGATAACTAGGAGTGCCCCATGTCTCTTAACATTGTTTGAAAGGGTGCCCCAGAAAACTTAAATCAAGAGCCAGAGAAAAGTACAAGGGTTGGGACCGGAGGCGATAGGACAGCAGGTAAAGCATTTGCATTGCACGTGGCTGACCTAAGTTCGATCCCTGGCATCCTCGTATGGTCCCCCAAGCACTGCCAGGAGTGATTCCTGAGTGCAGAGCCAGGTGCAACGAGGAGCAAGGAGGAGGAACAATGAGGAGGAGGAAGAGGAGGAGGAGGAGGAGGAGAAGGAGGAGGAGGAAGGAAGTAAGAAGGAAAAGAACGGAACAGAAAAGAAGTAAAATGAAGTAGTACAAAGGCTGCATCATTTGCCTTTCATGTTACCCACTTCAATTTGATCTCTGGCACCACAGGGTCCCCTGGGCAGTGCTGGGAGTAGCACCCAAACATCACCACCACCCCCAAAAAAAAAAAACTCCCTCAGAATGAAACCACTATAGGATACCACTAAAATTTTAAAAATATGAAATTTAAATGAGTGTTGATATTTTTTAGAACGTGCACATAATCCTTTGCTAACCAACTGCCACCAGTATGTGGTCACAGAGCTAAATACTTTCAGACTGCTTCTCCCTTAGGTCTTAAAACAATCCTGGGAGATAAACTGTAACTAGCCCATTTTACAGCTATAGAAATAAATCTGCCCAAAGTCTCAGTAAATGGTAGCAAAGGGTAACACTATTCTTTGCAGTAAATCGGCTCTGTGCTCACACAGGGCACACTCATAAACGTGCTGTTATGTTACAAGAAATTTGCCCAAGGGATTCCATTTGAAGGAATATGTCAAGGAAGCAAAGCTAAGAGGCAAGACAGACAGGCAAGAGACTATCTGATGAAGATGTTCAAAGCAGTTTTCTCAAGAACAAAAGCTAGATACCTTTTTGGTCTTGAGCTTTGGGGAAAGAGCTGACAAAAAGTGGGGACACAAGATAGAAAATCTTATGGCCATCAAGAGTGATAATTGCAAGGACCAGGAAGATGGCTCATAGGGCTCAGCACATATTTTTCATAGAGGAGCCCCATTTTTCTGTTACTGGCTCTACACAGTCCCCAGTCATACATTGGTCAGACAAAACCGTCGACTGAAGATGATGTGGTCAATTTCATTGTGGAACTGTCCACCAGGAGATTCCCATGTCCAACATTTCGCTTCAGCCTTCTGGAATTGGGAGTTCCCATGAATGGTCTTGGTGGACATGATGAACTCAGATAGTCTCTCACCCTGTTTGTTCCATTCTAGGCCATGGGTCTTGAGGTGGAGTTCTTCAGCCGATCTCGGTCCTATCTTGACATTAAAATCACCGACTATGATCTTGTAGAAGGTGTGATCTTTTTATAGAACTCCTCCAGCTCCATGCAGAATTTCTCAATTTCATCTTCCTTGTATGTGGATGTTGGTGCGTAGACAATGAAGATAGAAACTGCTGGCAGTGGGCCACATCTCTTCAAGTGTAATCGTCCTATCCGGTTTTGTTAGGCATTCAAATGAATCAGTGTTGACGGTCATGTTCATGTTGACAAGGACACCAACGCCACCGACACCTCTTTAGTCACATGTTCCAAGGAACAATTCTTCTCCAGTGTCAAATACAGCATGATGCAACTGACGCCTCCTCGTCTCAGTCAGACCAATGATGTCGTACTTGATCTTTTGCGCTTGCACCATCAGATCCTCGATATATGCTTCCGATGCCAGCATATGTGCATATGTGTCATTTTAGTCCTTCGTTTTGGCAGCCTAGGTTGGCCGTGGAATTTATCAGGCACTAATTTATCTTAGTATATATAAATTAAAAGGTTATTTCTGTTACCATTTGGATTACATAAATACAAAACAAATACAAATCATACTCTTCACACTCCGTTCTGTCATACACATTTGGAAAAACACTAAGATCATCTGGGGGCTGGGAAGATTACAGTGGGTATTCGCCTTGCATGTGGTCCACCCAGGTTTGATCCACTGCATCCCATATGGTCCCCAAGTATCACCAGGAGTGATCTTTGAGCACAGAGCCAGAATTAAGCTCTGAGCACCACTGGGTGTGTGCCCCAAAAAGAAGATTGTGAACCAGTCTAGGCGGGTGCCATGTGCTTGTGCTTGATGCGTGAAGCGGGAGTTTCATACCCATGTTTCTAGGGCCACGTTCTCCAGAATGGGTCAGGTCAGACCCACGCAACTTCCACATCAGACTCTCCAAGAGGGCACACACCTAGTCATGCCACAGATACACCCCAATCCTGTCTGCAGCAGGGTGCTTCCCTCGACCCTCAACTATTTCCTGTGTATCATATCAAGTTAGGGGAAGAGAAGCACAATGAATCTAAACTAAACGCTGCATCGCTGAAAATGAGCTACAAGACCAAGTGGCAGAACAGTACGCACACGCATCAGGCTCAAGGATCAATCCCTGGCACCAAACAAACATTAACAGAAGAATAACTGCAAACATAAATGTACACTTCAAAGGTTCGTGCTAAGTCAGAGAAGCTGAGCCGAGTCGGCATCTCCCTTCAGTGCCGGAAGGACAGACAGATTCCCTTCAGTGAGACTTTCCTCTGCTCGGGCAGAGGACATTGACCCCCAAGGTCCCTTTTCCCTCTGCTCTGACCATACCACATGGCCAGTCCATGTCCCCATCTAAGGGGTCACTTACTATAGTTCAAGAGAAAAGTTCCATTGAGTTCAGCAAGCCAGAGCCCAACAGAGCAAAGTCTCCCCTCCCTCCCAGAAATCTCATACAGCAGCCTCTAGCCATGCACAGCTGGGGAAATTTAATTTGAACACCTTTAAAATTCAGTCCTTCCTTTGTGCCAGCTATCAGTGGTTCAGTGAAAGGGACAATGATGGATGAACTTTCTAGTCACCAGAGAGACGGGCTCTAAGAACCTGTAGGTGCCCACCTGCCTCTGCAATTCCTGGGCATAAGCTCACCCAATGACTATCATCATCCGCCTCTGGGCACCATCTGTTTCCTCTTGTGACACTGGGGTGATCAACCTACCTGGGAGGACAACTTTTTCATCAACACACAGTAAAATGAATAATTTGTGATACGATTCTGTTGGATGACAGGCTTAGCTAGCTTGGGAGCTTTGCTCACAGCATAATCTATTTACATGTTCTTAAGCCAAGATTCATTCTAATGAGATCACTCTTCTATGTAAACACTGATAGAGGGTATGGCAGTTACAGAAGTCACCTTGATTTTGAATAACTTCTGACTTATACATCTACTAAGACTTCTATGTTATCTAGATTGGGCACAGCTCCTCTTTATACCCACTGTGCAGATAATAAATAAGGACCTTGTGGGTACCATCTAGATTACATGAAGCTCATGAAATTAAGATGTGTTACTTTATAACAGGCCCCCTCCAGTGTTTTACATAAGAGATAATCTCAGAGGAAGAGATTAGTCATTGGTGTAACCCTTTGTTTATACCTATAATAGGGAGTGGCACCACCCTTCTACACTCCTACTATCTAGAAGCTGTTTAGGGTTCTTTGTTGACAGAATCCTCCCTGTCAACAGTTAGGATTACTTTGGTGTATATAAGGGGACTGACTTGAGGCACTCCCCCTTTTGGGTAGGACTCCTCTCGAGGTAAGATCCTCTCTTTGGTGGGAGACTTGGGCTCGTGTATGGTCTAAGTTCTGACCAGAGCTAGAGTTCTTTCATTATATTGGATTGAGGTGGTAGAGCTTTTTGTACTATTATTAAAAGCCTTTTTGGAACTGCGCGGACTCATGAGTTTTCATCCGTTCCCCAGCGACCTCGGAGGTAGAAGAGAACTTCTGTCCTGATACTGTTGGGGACCCCAGTGGCTCCCCGAGACGATTCCATGGTGTTATACATAGATAAATGGTCCCATTGCTAAAGCCATGAGCACAATTAGAAACAGTTCCACTAACCCCCTACCCCCCTCCCACTGCCCTGCTCCTCAGTAGTAAAACCCCTTCCCCATCCTCCACCCCGGACAAACCTGGCAACCACTGATTCTGGCAGCATTTTTCAAAAAACTCAGATTCCTGGCCTTCCCCTGGAAATCCCACTTAAGCAGGTCTGGGGGTGAGGCCGGAATCGTCCACCCACCCCCACCCCCACCTCAAGAATGCTCCTCAGGTGATTCTGGTATCTGGCCAGCTTTGGGAAGCTCCGGTAAATGCTGAATCCTAGCTGAACTTCAGTACTTGAAAAGTGCTCTCTGGTGTCTGGGCTTGCTCTCCTTGCACCTCCCCACCACACACACACTGCTTTGTTGCACGTGGCGGCATCCATCTGAGGCCAGGCAATAGCTAGGAGGGCCGGGCAAGCCCCCTCTGCTGGAGGCACAACAGCCAGCTAAGGACTGTGACCCTGGTTGCTGGCAGAGGGGGCCCTGGAGTCACGTGGCCTCCCATCCTAATTCCTTCCTGGCTCTTCTGCCAGTCCTCATCTGGAACAAAAGGAACCACATCAGAAACAATCGCCTACCTCTGAAGCTCACTAGAGAGTGGTGACTTAGATAATATGGTCAAAGGCACTGGGAAGCCAGGAGGTAGGGACCCCATCCTGGCTATCACCAGCGCTCCAGGGTCCCCTCTGCTAGGAACACCCCTCCCTCACCCATTTACTTGATGGATGGTGGGAGATCAGGACTCAAATTACAATACAACTCCAGTCTTTAAAAAAAAAAAAAAAAAAATCAAGACTTCTTTTCCTCCAGACTTGGTGATCCCCAGGGCAAGGTACCAAGTTTCACATCTTTTATAAAGAGGGAACGCAGAAGAATCTGCATCATCCCAGAAAACCGCCTCTGCTTGAAAAGTAAACAATCAAGAGAGCTTTGGCTTGATCTTGCTCTGCAGAGGATTCCTGGAAAACACTTTGAAAAGTTTAAGATGATCAAAGGCAAAGTATGGCCAACACAAGAAATGCTATCGTTTAACATCACATGTTTATTTAGCCCCACAGGCCAGAGAGAGAAGGTTGTTTGAAAGGGAGAGAATGCCTGCTTAATCAACTAAAAATGCATTCATTACTATGCTATTCACTGCGGCTTTCCTGAAATCAGACACTTTTTGCCCCCTAGACCATAAGATTGAAGCGATTTGAAATGAAAATATTTCCTGTCCACTGCTTGCCAGTTTCTAGCCCCAGAGTGATATAACAGATGACATCCAGTACAATAAATGCTTTTATTAACCATAAATTTGAGACTGCTTTAGGGATTTGAAGTGTTGGGTTTCATGCTGAAAAAATGTAATGTTATCCACAGACCATCAGTGAGTAACAAAAAACAGGCACAGGTTATGCTACTTTGATCAAATTATGGCAAAAAAAAAAATCATCGTTTGCATTTAAATAGTAGTTGCATTCAAGGCCTATCTTCAAGGAGCACCACAATAGTTTAATCATATGTCAGGCAGTTTAATGGAAATTTATTCTAAGTGCAGATTTATAGAACTAGCAGCTTCTGTTAATACAGAAAGGAAGTTGACGAGTGTGCTGAGGCTGAGAAATCCAAACACAAAAACGTGACCTGTGAATCAGGGGTTTTCAGCCTTGGCACTGTTGACATCTGGGGCCAGACGCTGCTTTCTTGGGGAAGACTCACTTGTGCCTGGGAAGTCTCTGCCCACTCACTGCCAGCAGTACCCCCTTTACTTGTAAAGAACAAAAAATACCTCCAGGGACTCCCCACATCACCCCTGACTGAGATATTGTTCTACGTTAAATTCTGGGCCTGCTTAACAACGAACCCCACCCTCTACACCCAAAAGAACAAATCACCGTGCCCCAAGGAGTGGCAAAGACTCACCCTCTGCCCCTCAGTTTGGTGCAGAAATAGGGAGGCCCATGTGATTTCTGAAACCCCTGGCAAGAGTGACAGAGAGGCGTGGGAAATAATTCTCTCCCTTGCGCCCAGAGCAGACTAAGCAAAGGCAGCGCGCGCACTCCCTCCCTGGGCCTTTGTGTCCTGGCATTCCAGCGCAGGAGCTCCGGGGCTGGGCTGCACAGGCAGCCCCTATCTCTGCCAGAGTCCAGGGGGCTGCTTTCTGGCCTTTCACTGTAGGCCTCAGAGGGGACCATGGACTTGGTGCCAGAAAAGAAAGTGAAAAGCAAAGTTGAACCTCAGCAGTCCATTCTCTGGATGCTGAATGCCACTGTGGCTGCTCCGGCATGACAGTTCACGGCCAGCAGGGGGAGGCCCTGCCCCCTGAAAGCGGAACAAATGCCTGAGGTGGGGGGGGTGGGGGGGGCCTCCCTGCATCCTAGTCGCCTCCCCAACTTATGAATAAAAAGATAAGGTTTTGTCTCCAGTATTTCCCTGGTACCCCTGCAAAGTATAACAACTTGTCGCTTCTTGACATTTTAACTTGCTTTGAAAAATAATCGATATTAACATCTTGGCCCTTCAACCTTGGGTAGGGACAAACAAATGGAAGACAAAGAAAAAGCCACATAATTGGGTAGAAGATAGTGATCCGAGACTCAGAACTGTCTGGAACGGACCCTGATAACCCCGGTCCAGGTGATCAACACCAGAAGAGGCTGGAAGTGACCGCGGGGGGGTGGGGGGAGGGAGGGGAAATGTTTTGGGTGACGTTGGCTAGTAGCAGAGAGAAAGGGGAGATAAAGTTCAATGTTTCCTTAGCACAAAGCAAAGCAATGGCTGCGTCTGGGTGGGAGGAAGCGCTCAGGCATGAACCCAGCCGGGCAAGCAGAGGTTTTCCTAGGAACCTTGAGCAGCTTTCCCAGTCGCTGAGGGCAACGGCTTCTACTTTATGCCCAGCCATGAGTGCAAGTGAGTGGCCGGAACCTGGGCTGCTCGGGGACCACATTTCAGACAGTGTTTGCCTGACCTTGATTGAATATGCTGTCCTTAAGGTCAGAGATTTTATTGTAGACGAACACAAATCAAACTTTAGTAAAAGTGAAAAAAAAGCAAAATGCCTTAAATGTAAAACATTACAGCTTCCAACAGGACAAATAACACTGGTTATTAACTGGTAAAACAGGTTAAACCAAAGAAAAAGGGCAACAGTTTTCAACAGAAAAACCCAATTTTGGGGCCGTAGTGACAGCACAGTGGGGAGGGCATTTGCCTTGCACACGGCCAACCTGGGTTCGAACCCTGGCATCCCATATGATCCCCTGAGCACCTCAAGGAGTAATTCCTGAGTGCAGAGACAGGAGTAACTCCTAAGCATTTCCAGGTGTGACCAAAGCAAAAGAAAAAATACCAATTTTGCTCATTACTGAAACTATCTATCTATACACTTATTACCTGATGATAACTAAAATACTAGTGTCCCAAAAGCACATTTAAAGAGACCATCATGGGCTGGAGCGATAGTACAATAGGGAGGGCGCTTGCCTTGCATGCGGCAGACCCAGGTTTAATACCCAACATCCCATATGGTCCCAAGCACTGCCAAAAGTAAAAGATGGAATGGTTCGAGGCTCTTTATAGTTCCTGGAGCAAGCAGGTGCCCTTGGGCTCTACTTGCATGAAACAGGTCATATGGAGATGTTACTGGTGCCGGCTCGAGCAACTCTGAGCATCGCCAGGTGTGACCCAAAAAGCAAAAAAATAAATGAGTAGAAGAGACCATCACATGATTTCATTTGACCCACATCATGGGGAAACAAGCAGAAACCAAGCTGTCAGAGTGTCCATACAAGTGACACTCTCAGAATGTTTGTTATGAGGAACCAACAAGTAGGAGAGGCTAGTAGGGCCGGAGGAAGCGAGCTGTGGGGGAGGTGTTTGCCTCATCTGGGTTCGATCCCAGGCATCCCTTATGGTCCCCAGGCACCGCTCGGAGTAATTCCTGAGTGAGGAGCCAGAGTAACCCCTGAACGTTGCTGGGTGTGACCCATGACCCAAAAAAGTGCAAAAAAAAAAAAAAAAAAAAAGGAGAGGCTAGCGCTGAACAGACAGTGTACGAAAGTTAGATGCCTGCCTTGCATCCCTGACCCGAGTTTGATATCTTAGCACCATACAGGGTCCCCAAGCACCATCAGGGGTGACCCCTAAACACAGATCCAGGGTGTGACCCAAAGACACAACAGAACTAGGAGGGGAGATTGTTCTCAATTAAAGGAGACTTAAAAGCCCGCTGTGGGGCTGGGGAGATGGCCCAAAGGGCTGGAGCACATTCTCTGCACATTAAGTCCCAGGTCTGATTTCCAGCACTACAAGACCAGGCCAGGCCAGACCATCCCAAGCCACGCCCAGCACCATGCAGGAATAGTTGCCCCTGGCTGGTGCAACTCCAAAACAAAAATGAAAACAATGAAAACCAGATGTCTAAAAAATAATGAGTAATTCTTGTCTGAGCCCTATAAGGAGACTCAGCAAGCTGTCCTGAAGGGGCAGAGAAGAAGAGTAAGAAAGGTAGGTATAAATTGGCAAAAACTGGTGTCTTGGGGCAGAGAGACGGGACAGGGAAAGTTACTTGCACCTCAGTCTGAATCCCCAGCACCACATATGTCCCCCAACCTACCAGGGACCACAGAGGTCACTCTTGAGAGTTCAGAGCCAGGAACAGAGTGAGCAGATCTTGGTGTGGTCCAAAAACAAAAAACAAAACAAAAAATTTAGTGACTCCAGGAGATGGCTCAAAGGGCCTTGCTCGGCAGCACATGGTACCCGGGCACACCTCCAGATATAGCCCAGAAACCAACAAAATTGGGAAGAACAGTACAAGGGCCAGAGAGACGTTACAGCAGATTAGGCACTTGCTTTATAGCCAATCCCTTACTTCAATTTTCTATAGGTTTGGAGGCCTTCAGAATACAGAATACAGGCAATAGAG
>JAJIBD010015943.1:0-37021 GCA_021461705.1 Cryptotis parvus | reverse complement strand
GATTTCAGAAGGAAGACTGAGTAATTTGGGTTTTTCTTATTTGGACTTTGAAAAATTATTTTGCATATATTTGACAATCAAACCCTATTCTTTAGAGAAAATTATAAATCATTTTGATAAGGCTGTTCCACTTTTCTGTGATAGCAAGTTGTCTAAGTATGGATGAAGAAATTTAAATCATAAAAATTGGTGATTAGAGTTCTCTAAGCTTGTCATGTTTGTCTGAGGTAGCTTGGCATCTTCAACATCCTCCACTCTTACCAATTCTAGGAAACAAAAGGTCAAGTTAAAAGGGCATCTAAGTCTGCAGAGATTTTGCGGGGACAATTCCATGTCAAACTCCTTGTTTTTTCTCTCCATTCTTTTCTGTTTTCATAGTCCCAGCTTACATATGACCTCTGCCTTATGCCTTGTCCCAAGTTTTGGTGTTTCAATGAAATGTTCTTGACGTGACCTCTTGGAAAACCTTGGCTTACTTGACCTGTATGCTTCAAATTGATTATGACCTAGACCTGTAGTTCTAGGTCAACACAACTAACTAGATTCCTTGAAATATCATCCATTATTTATAGAGTTAAAAAGCTTCATTTATCATGCGGAAACATTTTATTACTTAATTCTCATAAGATGAATGTTTGCAAGGTACTAATAGCATATAAATAGTAATGGAATGATCAAGATTGCTTAAATATCCAGTCCCTCGTCTCTGCTAGATGACACATACTAAATCCGTGATAGTTCTTTACACTATACAGTAGAATTCATTCTTGGAGATATATATTCTTTTTAAAGTGCAGTTTTTTAATAATAAAAGATAAGAAAGAGATACGTTGCTTGTTTCTTGAAATAACACATTAAAACTCCTAAATTCTGGCTTCTTAGTTGTAGTAATTTCATTTGTATTGTTGGGGGAAGATAATATGAAGGTATCTTGAGAGTTAAAATAGTTTCCTCTTTTATCATTCTTTCATTAGTGAGAGATGTAAATGAAGATTCTTGCATTACACTACATTTTTTACTGAGTGCTAAGTAAGAGTAGACACTGGTTTTCAACAGTTTCAGTCTGTTAGTAAATTCTTTCACTGGATCAATAGTCGAGGTAATCAAGGTGGTGTAGAAATTAATTAAGCTTTCTTTGAGTTTAAATTATACAATGCATTTTCTTTACTCGACAGCCATGTTTAAGGAAGATTTAAAAAACTTTAGTTTCCGTCTGAGATAACTTTTGCTTTATTTATTATTTCTGTTTCAGAACACAGACGTCCATTTGAAACTGATAATAAGAGTTGTCTTACAAGCAAAGACAAAATGAAATTTTGTTCAATGTTTATCATGGTCTATATGCAGATAACTGCTTACCTTGATAATGTTCTCTTTTTAAAATAAACTGCTCAGACTAAACCATATTCTGCATTTATACAGGGATTTGCTTTGTCTTTTTCCTTGCAATGTTTTTATGCAGTTATTTATTATTTTAGGTAGCAGAATATATTTTAGATATTAGTACAGTTAATTTGTTCTCTTCTGGAAACAAAAGTTCTCTTGACAGAAGAAACCAAAGTGCTTAATTAATATTAAAATATTAAAATTTTTAGTCTCATGTTCCTATTGAGCACATTTCTGGGTAGGGCAGGACCACATGGATGAATGCTGAGAGCAATATGTGAGCACTGATGCTTAAGAACCTGCCACTAACAAAAGTGTGACCATAGGCCTGAAAAGTTGCTGGGCTAAGAAATGTGGAAGTAGCCATTTTGCAGTTCTCAGTACTTGCATTACCCTTTTGGAATGCTTGTGTTCTGGGTTGCAAGTGACAGCCTTGGAATCTGTATTTTGATACACCAGTGGTTTATGTCTTGGCTGTAATTGACAATACCTTTGCTTATTTAGCAGTTGGAAGGAAACCTACCCAGTGTGAATACTCTATAAACTATGAGGACGGAAACTGGAAAGAGGTTGCTAGAAAGAAAAGTCTTTGAACAACTCAATGGATTAAGGAATAATATAGATAAAATAATAGGTAGTTACTGTAACTTTTTTTTTTTGCATATTGGAATACACCGTGGGTAGCTTGTCAGGCTCTGCTGTGGCTTTGGGTTCATCCCAGCGGATCCAGTCTTTTTATATTGATGTTATCAACCATCCAGGGCCCACAAGGCAGAGTCCTGGATGTGGACAGGCTTGTTTCCTGTCTGCCACCTGCTGACACAGCTGGACACAGCAGTCACACCTGCAACATCTCGAGGGGCAGTAATGGACTTCATTTCCAAGGAATGGAGACATTACTGGCACCCGCTCGTAAATCGATGGACAACGAGAAGACAAGTGACAAGTGACAAGTAATAGGTTGAAATGTGAGGAGCAATCTGACAACGACGGACTGTATAGGATATATTAATGTTGTGCTCTTACCAGTTTGGTAAAGGACATACATTTGGAAATGGGAAGATTTGAAAATGATTATGCTCACAGTTTTCGAGATTGGTAAATTTTTTAAAGACTCTAATCAGTAATCAGATTTTCTTTCATTTCAAGACAGAACATTCTAAACCAATCAGTCTGTGCTTAGGAATGGATCATGAAATATCTTGGGTTATGAGATTGCTAGCATATTTGTTTGAGTTGCTTGCAATTTGAAAACCAGTATTCAAGAGAAAAGAGTTAGTGTATGAACAACAGATTTATTTAAGTACTTGCAGCCTAAGGTAGTAAACATCCAAAAAGACCTTCTTGTTCTTAAACTGGAGTTAGTGTGTATATAGGATTGATTGGGAAAATAAATTAGATGGAAATTGTGGGAAATAAATCAGCAAGAGGAAAGAAGTATAACAAACTTTATGAATTTTTTTTCAGAGACCATATTTTTTACCTTTTCTCTCACTCCATCCAAACTAAACCTGGTTTAACATTGAGTACCACCCCACCCCGAAATAGTTTTAAAACTAGGAGATAGGAAAGGAGGCAAGGGAAAATGACATATTATAAGAAATATATTTGTTAGGAACAGGATTATGTTAGAGGGACTCTCGCTAATATGTGAAAGGAAATTTAGGGAGAACTTCTTTACTTTTATCTGCATAATTTGACTTGAATATATGAAAATGCTGTAGAAATTTATTTTTTGATGGGATGGACATGTAATGCGATTTGGAGATGACTGCTGGACTAGAGTCGTTATCAACTTGATCCCATGGGATGTCAAAATGACTGGCTACAAGATGGTCAGACTTCTTTGTCAGACCCTGAACGAATGGTTTGAGACTCTTCATATTCCTGGAGCAAGCAGATGCCATTGGGTTACACTGGCATGTGATAGGGTCAAATGGAAACGTTACTGGGGCCTGTGCGGAGCAAATCGATGAATAATGGGATGGCAAGTGATCAAGTGATCAAGTGCATCTGGAAAGAAAGACAATGCCCTTAAATAAAAGGGAGGAGTTCCTGGAGAAATAGTGCAGCGGGAAGGTGCTTAGCTTGTATGCGACTGACTGGATTAGCTCCCTAGAATTACTTGTAATACTCTGAGTTCCTCAGAAGTGGTCCCTGAGCACAGAGAAAAGAGTAGACCCTGAGAAGCCAGATGCAGCTACCAAGCATACAAATGCAAAAATGAAAACAAAAGAAAAAAGAGAGAGGAAAGGCAGGCAAACCAGGTCATAGGTGGCAATCTTGGGTGTTAAATCAAATTAACATTAAAGTTTTTCTTAGAAACTTCCAATTACATAAATCAATAAATCCTTTTCAATTGTTTAGGCCAGTTTGAATATAGTTTTCTACTACTTATAAAATTAAGTAGTATAGACTAATGTAGAATAATGGTTTTAGGAGAATTGGACAAATAAATTACTTTAAACAGTTTCTTTATTCAATTTCATTATTTAGCTAAGTATAAAACATTCCATTTTATAGTAATGGTCATTTTGCATGATATACTCCACTATATACTGAATGAAATCTAGAAATACAGGAGAGTAAAATAAGCAAATTTTTGCCGAATGGTCTTTTAGTTAAATTTAAAAGGCAAAAACAAATAGCTTACCAGATGGAAGAGCAAAATAGTCTTCATTAAAAAGCCAATTATTTGTCATTTACCCAGATGGAAAATTTTCTTTATTATTTACAGTCCTTTTTGAAAATATTTCTTTAGAATAAATCTGTTTGCATGTCATGAGTCTTTTAAGTACCAGGACTAAATCTTTATTTATAGAGTTTTTACATGACTGATTTTCAAATTGATTTTCAATGTGGACATGGCTTAGAGAGATGATAACAGCTATAGAAATTCAGAATATCCGGTCTGTTTCTGTCCAGATGAAGCAAGCTAAATGTTAACTAGGGAAGGCAAATTACTGTTGATAAAAATTCATCAGTTTGGAAGATACCAAATTTGAACTTAGAGAATATATTACTAAAATAAATGTTTTATATTATACCCAGAGGTAAAAAATGGCTTAATTATTTATATGTATTTTCTGTTACCACATATTGACCCCTGAGCACCACAGGAAGTGATCCTTGAGCACAAAACTGATGTCAGCCCTGAGCACAGTTAGGTGTGACCCCCACACAAATATATATATAATATGTGCACATATATATGAATATATGCACACATATGTATATATAATAATATGTATTGTTCCATTAATAGTTTGTATTTAGTGCATAGTAGAGTTGCCAATCTAAAAGTTGCTCCTTACATTATAGCTCAACTTAATTACTTCCACAAATCCTTCTCTTTTTGGCACAGAGCCCTTTTCTGAACCAGTGCGCGTATAAAAGTCACTGCATCATTTCATCTCAGTATAGTCTACTTTCGTGTGTGTGAGATAGTAAATTATAGGGATTTTTAGAGACCACATTCTTCATGTGAATTCTACTGCATTCACATGTCAAAGATCTGTGTATCTTTGAAAGGTTTCTGACATTTTCTGAACCTGTTTTCTAAATTTTGATGCCTCATTTGTAGAATGAATATCATGATTGTTATATCCCAGGATTGTGGTGATTATGCAGAGTAAGTGACATAATAGAGGTCAAGTTCTTATGCTAGTGATTTATTGCTAATGCCATATGTGCTATTTAATTAATTATAACATAGTTCAGATCAAGAAGTGGATTTTTATATTAGGTTGATCATGCTAAGTGAGATTATATGTTTAGTAAATAAATTATATTGAAATTAGGCTAAACCTTTGAATAAAATGGGACCTTTGAGACCTATTATTTTGCGTATAGTAACGTTCTATTATTTCACTTGACCAATAATTAAGTGGATTGAATTCATACAATATTTTGCTTCTTTTAAAATAAATGTATATATGGGATAAGTGATTCTGTTGTTTCTTTGATGTTTGCTGAAATGTCTGATTACAAATATTTTTACATATGTATTAATTGGAGATAAGGAAATAGAAAAGTAGGTTCTATAATAAAGTGGAAGAATTTCTCTCTTTTTCGAGGGGGTCACACCAGCAATGCTTAGGGGTTACTCCTGGCTCTGCATTCAGGTATTACTCCTGGCAGTGCTTGGGGGAACCATATGGAATGTCGGGTATCATACCTGGGTTGGTTGCATGCAAGACAAATACCCTACCCTCTGTGCTTTCATTATGGCCCCATGAAGTGGAAGAATTTCTGTTTTAAAGAAAGAATAACGTGATCAAGAACCATGGTTTCTGTCTGAAAATTGACATTGATGTCATCATTTTAAAAAATAATTTATTGATATGAAAAACAATGCAAAAATATGGAAAAGCAGACACATGCCATTAAAGTGTGGCATTTTGGATATCTGTAGAAGTCTTTAGAGGCATAAGCATATTTTCAAGAGAGTTTTTAATTGATGTTATACATAAATATAAAATTATGGACAATTTTAGAATGATAATAGTTAATACTTTTTATATCATTGACTGGGCCCTATATTATATTTTGCAGATGTTTAGCTGGTAAAGAACTAAATGGGATAAAATAAAAATCTATTACTTCAAGATAAAATTGCAACAAAGAGTGTAAAGAAAGTTTTTTCAACCTCTGACAGTGGTTTCAAATGGTCATAAATAGGCTGATTGTTGCTCACCAACAGAAATATATCTATAGAGCATAAATATAATATTTCTTTTTTCTTTTTTTTTGCTTTTTGGGTCACACACGGCAATGCTCAGGGGTTTCTTCTGGCTCTGCACTCAGGAATTACTCCTAGCGGTGCTCGGGGGACCATATGGGATGCTGGGGATAGATCCCGGGCGGCATGGGCGGCTGTGTGCAAGGCAAATGCCCTACCCACTGGGCTATTGTTACGGCCCTAAGTATAATATTTTTATGCTAAACAATATTCCTATATTCTGAGAAGTATATGAGGCCACTGAAATAAATTTCAAGACGTAATTGTTCCAAAGCTGAAAATAACACTGTAGTGTACTTCAACTCTTGATATGAATCAGCTGATAAACAATTCCTTCAGCAAGGATATTTTATCATCCTGTGTTTTCTGTAAAATTGAATATGTGGTCAATGCTGAACATAGGGAACCACTTACATAAAGTTTACTTTAAAATGGACTCAGACCCATGTACATTTAGATGTTTAGAATTTCATGAAATAATAGCATTAATTTGGTTTAAGTAAGATGACTATAAAAGTCCATTCAATACTTTCACCACAGAATTTCCACAACATATTTATTAATTAGACCAGTAAGTAACTTATTTGGGGATGGATACAAAGTGAGAGAAGGGATTACAAGTTTCAGGAACTGAGAGCGGAGAGGACATGAAACTGAAATCAGTGGGAAATACCCTGGAAATAACTATGAATTTAATAACAATTTGCTGATTAATTATAGTTTTATAGACTGGAGATGCCAGATAATGCTCTAGTAAAATAGAGAGTGAAGGCAATGATCTTGTATTGATGAATGGTAAGTGGAGAAAGTAAAGACCAATAGGGTCAAGACAAATAGAATGTATGGGAGAGCTGGAGGTGGGAAATAAAGAGGGAACATCAATTTTAGCCACATTAATCTTTCACTCTTTTTAAATAAATTTTAATTTACTTTCTATTGTATGTAACAAATTACCATAAGATTAGGAGTTTGCAAAACAACTTCCATTCATTAACACTTTTCTTGGATAGAAGTCCAGAGATATTCAGTTGGCTTCTCTGCTTAGGGTTTCAAAAGCTGAAAACAAGTTGTCAATTGATCTCCTTTTTTGGTATGCTCTTATGAATAAATTACTTCCAAGCATAGCCTATTAGTTGTAAGAACTCTATTGCTTAGGGACTGAGGTTCCTGTGTGTTGGAGGCCTTTCTCACCTTCTAGAGTTCACCACTTGCTCCCCAGCCACCTTACAAAGCATTCTCCAAGCCAGAGACATGTTGAATCTTTCTTTGAGTCTTTCTGATCTTTCTGACTTTATTTTATATCGATAGAAGCAAACTCTTTTTTATCTTTTTAAAAGTCTCATAATTACATTAGATCCACCTAAGAGAGCCAATTTTAAGGTTAACCAATTATAGCCTTAATTAAAATGTTTGCAAAGTTCCTCTTGTCATGCAATGTAACACAGTCATTGGAGTAATAGGAGGAATTGGGGATTATGTGGATCATTTTAGAATCGTCCCAATCACATTCATTATTTTTACTCATTCATTTCATAAATAGGTACAGAAACTCCCCAACTCAAGTGTAAGCTCTCCAAAGTTAGAAAATGCTCCTGCTTCACTAAATCTCTCCACAGCATTTTAACGAAACATTTTTGCTTAGTATTCATTAAATTAAATTGCTTCATGTCACAGAAGAAAAGGGAAGTACCCACTGGTGGGAGAATTTGTGATGGTACATTGTATGTCTGTATGTCTAAAACACACCTATAAATAACTTTGTAAATAACGATGCTTTAATAAAATAAAATTTCTGGGGAAAAAGGGGAAGAAAATATGTCTTTAAGGCTTTTATTCATTAAATTTGGACCTTCAATGTTATAGCTAAGTGAAATGTTATTCAGCTGTCTAGAATCATTCAAATTGATAAAACTAACCAGTCCAGTTATTTCAGACAATCTGCTTTTGTGATTGAAGAGTGATTGCTGTGGGACTTTGGGCTTTAGAACACAAATTTATATAATATAGGGAAGAAAGTCATGCATCTTCTTTCATTGTTAAAGCTCAGTATATAAAACTTGACTAGGAGTACCCTAGTATATTTATAAGTTGTATTATACTGGTGTCTCTGATCTTTATCGTATAATTTTATATTCTGTGACTCACAAAGTCTTCCTTTCCAATTTTTAAAAAGATGTAAATATTTAGAAGAAATATAATTCCTACTAAGTACTAATAGAGTTAATGAAGTTTAAAGCAACAGTATATACAGTTTTAATTCCATAAGAAGGAACAAGTTTATACAAATATCTGATAGAATGAAAGAAGTTAGCTGATTGATAAAGATTTTGGCTTCCAAGGAGGGAAAGAGAAATGATATTGAACCATATTTTTTTGGGTTCAGAGAGATAGCACAGTGGAATGCACTACCTGCCTTGCACAGGACTAACCCAATTTCTATCCCTGGAACCACTTGTGGTCCCACGAACACAGAGCCAGGAGAAAGCCCTGAGAACAACTGGGTGTGCCTAAAAAAATAAAACAATAATAAAAATATATTCAGCTAGAAAGAGAAAACCTATATTCAGAAATAATAAGAATTAATAAATTACTCTTATTGGTAATTAATAGCAGCATTTGAGAATTGAATTAGAAAGATGAGAAAGAAAAATACCTCATGACACTGGCATGAGTTCTCCAGGAGAGATTTAAGTTGTCCCCAGGTTGATCACTATTCCTTTACATGCTATTCTTTTGCAAGTAAGAAAATCCCATTTACAGTATTTCATACCTTTACAGAACAGTCTATTTTTTTTCTCAATCCAAATTTTGGACTGATTATTTTTCAGTATCAAAACATTTTAGTGACAAAATATGCTAGGTTTAAAAATATATAAATTATTCTTCTCTTTAGTTATTTTTATATAAGAAAATCATTGACTTTTGGGTATTGATTTTTTTTACCTTACCACTCTACTATAGGTATCTATTGTAGAGTTCTCTAGGTATAATATCATGTTATCTGCAAAGAGTGATAGCTTTACTTCTCCCTTGCCTATCTTCTTCCTTGCCTTCCCTTATGTCCTTTTCTTCTCTGACTGCTATGGCAAGTACTTCCAGTACTATAATGAATAGAAGTGGTGAGGGATATTAAGAAAACAATCCCATTCACAATTGTGCCACAGAAAATCAAATGGCAGGGGTACAAAAACTGATTCCTACAGTTTGACAAAGGAATCAGTTTGACAAAGAAAGTAAAGGACCTGTACAAAGAAAACTATAAAACCCTGCTTCAAGACATAAAAGAGGACACAAGGAAATGGAAAACATTCCCTACTCATGGATTGGGAGAAACAACATCAAAATGGTAATACTCCCTAGAGCTTTATACAGATTCAATGAGGTCCCTGTAAGAATACCCATGACATTCTTCAAAGAAATTGACCAAACAATTCTAAAAATTGTATGGAATAATAAACTACCATGGATAGCTAAAGCAATTCTTGGGAAAAAGAAGATGGGAGCCTTTCCCAACTTCAAACTGTACTACAAAGAAGCAGTAATTAAAACAGCCTGGTATTGGAAAAAAAATCAGATCTGTGAACCTCTGGAATAGAGCTGAGTATCCTGACACCTATCCTCAAATACATGATCATTTAATCTTTAACAAAGGAGCAAAATGTATGAATGGAGCAAGGATAGCCTCTTCAACAAGTGGTGCTGGGAAAATTGGGCAGTTGATTTGTCAATTGTCTTCCCGTTGTTCATCGATTTGCTCAAGCTGGCACAAGTAACATCTCCATATTTCCTGTCACATGCTAGTGTAGTCCAAGGGCTTCTGCTCACACTAGGAATATGAAGAGCCTCAAACCATTTGTTCAGGTCTGCCCAGCTACATGTAATAAAATGAATTTGAACCTCTGTCTAACACCATGCACAAAAATCAGATCAAAATGGATTAAAGATCTCAATATCACATCTGAATCCATAAAGTACCTCAAAGAAAATGTAGGAAAAACCCTCCATGACATTGAAGCCAAAGGCATCTTCAAAGGTGAAATAGCACTAACAAGCAACTGGAAGAAAAGATAAACATATGGGACTAAACAACTAAAAAGCTGCTTTGCCTCAAGAGAAATGATGAAGATACAAAGACAGTCCACAGAATGGGAAAGGATATTCATCCAATACCCGTCTGTTAAGGGGTTAATATCCAGGATATATCAGGCACTGGTAGAACTTTACAAGAAGAAAAGAATAACCCCCATTAAAAAATGGGGAGAAGACATGAACAGAAACTTTGACAAGGAGGAAATTCGAATGGCCAAAAACATAAAAATGCTTATCATTATTAATCATCAGAGAGATGCAAATCAAAACAACAATGAGATATCATCTTACACCACAGAGGCTGGCACATATCCAAAAGAGCAAGGACAACAAGTGCTGGCATGGATGCGAAGAAAAGAGGACTCTCATCCATTGTTGGTGGGAATGTTAACTAGTACAGCCTTTTTGGAAAACAATATGGACATTCCTCCAAAGATTAGAAATTGAGCTCCCATTTGACTCAGCTATACCACTCCTGGGGATATACGCTGGGAAGTCAAAAACACACAGCGGAAACACCATCTGCACTTTTATTTTCATAGCATCACTATTCACAATAGCCAGAATCTGGAAACAACCAGAGTGCCCGAGAATTGATGACTGGATAAAGAAACTTTGGTACATCTACACAATGGAATACTATGCAGCTGTTAGGGAAAATAAAGTTATGACATTTGCCTATAAATGGATGAACATGGAGAGGATCATGCTGAGTGAAATAAGCCAGAGGGAAAAGGATATAGATATGACTGAATTTATTTGCAGGATATAAAAATATAGCATGATACCAATATACAAGTCAGACAAAACATGGAGCAGGAGGTCTGGTCAGTGGGTAGAACCTCCTGCAAATGTGTGGGAGTCTGAGGATAGGCAATACAGAGAAAGGAACAGTTTACTTAAATGATAATACCAGCATACAACTGAGCATTGAAAGTAGAAAAAGGATATACATGATAACCGCTAAATGTATATACTGCAAGCCACAGTGTATAAAAGGAAGAGAGAGAGAAAGAGAGAAAGAGAGAGGACAGAGTGAGTGAGAAATGAAAATTGCTTGCCATCGACACAGACCGAAGCGGTCATCAAAGCCCTAGCCAAACAGAGCGTTCAAACCCAATACATCAAGATCCTTCATGAGCTCTATTATGGATTCACCACCAGGATCTCACCATTCTACAGGGAAGTGATATTTGATGTCAAAAGAGAGGTTCGTCAGGATAATACCATTGGCCAAAGCTCTTCAGCATCACCCTTGAGAACATTATGCAATAGTTATAATGGGAAGGAATGGGAGTGAAGATAGATGGTCGGCTACTACACCACCTCAGCTTCACTGATGACATCGTTCTAATAACACTAAACATTAGCCAAGTGGCACAAATGCTGGCTGACTTCGACCAAAAATGTGGAAAGATAGTTCTACAGCTGAATCTCAACAAAACTATGTTCATGAAAAATGAACTAGTTCCAGAGGCCCCATTCACTCTCAATGAAACAAGTAGCAGTTATGTATATCTAGGTCGAGGACTCATCATGATGAATGACATAAAACTTGAGCTGCGCAGGAGGAAGAGAGCGGCATGGAATGCCTTCAAGAGCATCAAAGAAATAGCTAAAAGGACAAAGAACCTTTGGGTACGTGCACATCTCTTCAACTGCACTGTTCTCCCTGCATTAACATATTCCTCAGAGACCTTGGCCCTATGAAAGCAGGATGAGAACGTATTCTGGTCTCCAAAAAGAGAAATCAAAAAAGCTATACTTGGAATATCACACTTCACTCAAGTGAAAGAAGGAATCCGGAGTTCCAACCTCTGTCAATGTTACAGAGTCAGGGACGCTGTCTCGTTTGCCAAGGCATCGAAAATCAGATGAGCTGTACATGTAATGTATTTGAGATGACCGCTGGACTAGAGCCATTACCGACTGGATCCCACAGGATGTCAAAAGATCATGTGGCCGCCCACCTACAAGATGGTCAGACTTCGCCAAGACCCTGAACGAACGTTAGAGGTTCTTTGTATTCCTGAATCAAGCAGGTTCCATTGGGCTCCACTGGCACATGATAGGGTCAAATGGAAATGTTACTGGCACCCGCTTGAGCAAATCTATGAATAACGGATGCCAAGTGATCATAGCTGGGGGATGGCGGGAAATCACGGAACATTGGTGGATGGAAATGGGCACTGGTGGAGGGATGGGTGCTGGAACACTATATGACTGAAACCCAAATATGAACACTTTTTTCACTATATATCTCATGGTAGTATAATAAGAAATAAAAAACAAAAACAAATCTAAATAATTAGAGATTATAAATTACAGTATAACACATGCAAATCTGCCCAAATAGTGGTTAGTGTCATAGGTTAAAAAATGATTCAATTGACTAAAGAACTTAAGCTCCCAGTTTGATCATTACATACAGCTCTCCATAGAGCACTCAAAAATTTCTGCTAGTCAGAGCCCTCTTCATGACTACAAGTGATTTGATAATCAGTTATTTTGAAATTTGAACTCTTTCAGTACTGCTATCATGAGACAGCCTCACTAAACAAAAAAACAAAATGCTTCTTGTCTCTTTAGGCAAAGCTGATGACTTATTTATTAAATAATAGATTAATTGCAAAAATTAATTTTTATTATAAAAGCAATATCATTAGAGTGTATTTTGCTTGTATTTCTGTGAAAGGATCAATTAATTAATTAATTAATTTGATTTTGGGGTTACACACAGCTATTCTCAGGAGTTATTCCTGCTTCTCTGCTCAGGAATTACTCCTAGCAGTGCTTCGGGACCATATATGGAATGCCGTGGATCGAACCGGGTTGGCCACATGCAAGGCAAATGCCCTACCTGCTGTGCTATCGCTCCTACACCAGAACTTTAAAAATATGGAAGCTTTAATTTTTTTTCAATAACAAATTCAAATTTTCTATTTTGTTTAGAATGGTATTTATGAGCTAATGACATTAGGTTCATTATTCAGAAGACTTTTGCCTCTTTAAGTACAGTGAAAAAGGATTATATTTTGGAGAAATGGAAAATGGAATACTGACGCAATTTGTTTCAGAAAATAGTGTTGTGTTACTAATTTATACTAAAAATTGAACTTTTTACTCTCTAATTGATCCTGGTCTAATAACTTGTTTTCAACCATAGTGATTATTTTCCTATCTCAAAAGATTTATATGGACTCAACTATAGTTTTTAATTTTATACATCTTGAAGTATGCATATTGTTTAAGAGTATATCATGGAGACATCGTCAAAAAGAACTCTGTTTGTTAATAATTGTGTAACTTTTTTTGTAATAGGTCTATTAACTACTGTATATTATTTAGCAGTAACAAATTAGGGGAATGAGGTCTATAATTGTTACTTATTTTGGAATATCAAATACGTCACGGGTAGCTTGTCAGGCTCTGCCGTGCTGGTGGGATACTCTTGTAGTAGGCTCTCAGTTTGTACATTTATTGATGAACCGCAGCATTGCAAGATGGGGAGAGATTGGCTTTTCTTTTGGGTGGAGCTCTGACGAGCTGTGGAGTCCGGATGTTGAAAATGGTAGCCCTCATGCTACGGGGGTTCCTCTGACTTCTTGTGAGGCTTTATTGGTATGGTGGGCCAGAGCTAGAATGGCCTTCCCTCCGGGATGCCTCCTGTCATTTAGGGACAATAAATTACACCCCATTAAAGTGGACAGTATGAGTTCTGCCAAATGCCCACATATTGGTTCCACCACCGGCAGGAAAAAGGAGATTCCTGTCTACAGCCTCCCATTCTCCCGTACCTTGGATGTTTCTTCTTCTTTTGCAGCCCACTCCCACCACTATCCTTCAATAAGAAGTCTGGAATAGATGGAACTTCCAACCTATAGTCACTGTTTTCCCTGGGAAACTAGCCCCAGCCTCAAGTTTTTCATGAGTTACTTTCATTAATATACAAGCTAACTTTAATCCTTTAGCAGTATGGAAATTAGAAGGTTTGGGGGTGCTATCACTAGGAACTATGAAGACCAAACATGTAAATGACAGTATAAGAGGCATCTAGATATCACCGAAGAACATTACACTGCAGGAGCTAGAGAGAGCATGCAAGGTCTGCTCAGCCTGTTTGATCCCTGACACCACATACGGTTGCCAGAACACTGCCAATGAGTAATCCCTAGGCACAGAAGAAAGAATAAGCCCTGAGCACCACTGGGTGTGGCTCTGAAAAACAAAAGACCACATATTGCCTCCCAAGATCTAAGTATCTGAAAGCAGTTAATAAATCTATTACTCTATAAAAAAAGACAAACATAATCTGAAAAGTTCTGTAGATTGAGAGTGAGGGAAGTTAGTACAGAGAAAGGACCACTATGAGAATGATTGGTGGAAAAGACAGTTCTAGAGAAGAATTGAGTGCTAAAACATAACTTTCTAGTACCTGCATTGCAAACCATATGCCAAAAGTGGGGGAGAAGAGAGGGAGAGGGAGAATAGGGGGTGGACCTTGGTAGCTTGCCAGGCTACTTGTACTGCTACTGCTATTTGTAGTTGTAGGGTGTTGCCTACAACTGTGACATTGGTGGTTGGAACTATACACTGGTGAATGGCAGGGTGTTGGAACATTCTATCACTGAAACCCAATTATGAACAACTTTGTAACTGTGTATCTCATGGTGATTCAATTAAAAAATAAATTTGAATTTTGAGTCTACCCTGAAAGGTTAGCCTACATTACAGCTCTCCCTTAACTGGAATAGCTTACTAAATATTTTCAGTCTCATTACTATAAAACTTTTCAGATAAAATAAACCTAAATAACAGCCGGTCACTTAAAGTCAATCATGTTTTCTCTCAGCCTGCTATTCCCTTAAAATCCCTATCTCTGAATGGAAGACTATTCCCTTAAAATCCAAATCCCTAGCTTGCGAGCTAAAACACTTAAAAACACCAACTTTCATTCCCATGACCTGAAGGAATGGTTTGAGGCTCTTCATGTTCCTGAGCAGATGCTCTTGGTTTACACTAGCATGTGACAAGACATATGGAGATATGAGTGGTGCTCGCTCAGGCAAATCAATGAACAATGGGAAGACAAGTGACGTGATACTAGTGAACAAATTAGTCAGCTAATAATTAAAAACATCAAAAAAATCAATTGGTTTGAAAATGTGACTATATTGTAATAATCTTAAATATCAGAAAATTTAATCTTGATATTTAATCTTAAATATCAGAAAATTTAATCTTGATATTTAATCTTAAATATCAGACATGGGCAGAGCTGCTACTGGCTCTCACTGTGCCCAGCAGCTCATGAGGTGCCCGGGAGGGATGGCAGGTTTTAGCCCTGGCCCGCCACCCCTAGCAGAGCCTTGCAACAAGCCAGACGATCCCCCACTCCATGAGGACCTCCATTTTCAACATCTGGACTTCCCCCTTGTCAGAACTCCATCCAGCAGACCAGCCTATCACAGCCCGGCTCGCACAGTTGCAAGCAGCTGCACGGTTCATCAATAAATGCTGGATTTTGAGATGACTACAAGAGTATGCTACCCGTACGGCAGAGCCTGGCAAGCTACCCGTGTCATATTTGATATGCCAGATACCAGTAACAATTATAGACCTCATTCCCATGACCTGATGGAATGGTTTGAGGCTCTTCATGTTCCTGGAGCAAGCAGGTGCCCTTGGGCTCTACTTGCATGAGACAGATCATATGAAGATGTTACTGGTGCCCGCTCGAGCAAATCGACGATGAATGGGAAGACAATGATACAGTGATATAGTGATCAGAAAATATCCAATTTACAAAAGCTTAGTAATTTTTCAAGAGTAAATTATACTTTTGTATATTCCTCTGATTTAAATACTTGCAGAATGGGGAAAAGTACCTATACTATATTTATATGCCAAATATTTTTAGATCAAACAACCAATGTCGGACAGTAATATTTTTCAAATAACCTAAGGTTTCCAAAGTAATAGAAAGATCATGAAATTATAGGAAAATAAATCAGTTGAACAATTCTGATTATGACAAAGAATTTAAAAGGTGAACATCTAGATATATACCACACAAAATTCTAAACTCAAACTCAAGAGCAGCACTAATTTAATCCTCCATAAACAACGTCTCATGAAAGTAAAATAATTAGTTTTATTTTATATTTTATTATTATTCTTTAATTTTTTATTTTTAATGATTTAAAAAATAATAGTACCAATATCATTGAATTATATTTTCAATACTGCTATTCCATGCTCAGTTTCAGAGTGCCGGGAACCCTTTCTGCTGCATTATATGAATGTACCTTCCTATTTGCTCCAAACCCCAGCCTCCTCAGATTTGTGTTTAAGACTATCAAAGTATTGTACAAGTTATATATTGTACAATACTTTGATAGCATTTGTGTTTAAGTATTTATGTTTAAATGCTTACGTATTTACGCAGCGGAAACACCATCCCTACTTTTATGTTCATAGCAGCATTATTCACAATAGCCAGAATCTGGAAGCAACCAGAGTGCCCGAAAATCGATGACTGGATAAAGAAGCTCTGGTACATCTACACAATGGAATACTATGCAGCTGTTAGGAAAAATGAAGTTATAAAATTTGCCTATAAATGGATGGACATGGAGAAGATTATGTTGAGTGAAATTAGCCAGAAGGAGAGAGACAGATACAGAATGACTGCATTTATTTGCATGGCATAAATATATATGTACATATTATGATACCAATATCTAAGGTCAAGTGAAACATATATCAGGAGGTCTTGTCAAAAGTGGAAATCATCCCAAACGTGTGGGAGTCAGAGGTTAGGTAAGACAGAAAATGGAACAGGGTGCCTATAATTGTCGAGGGTACTAGTGCCAACCTGGAACTGAGCATTAAATAGAGGCAGGGGGATACACATGACAACCTTTTAATGTATGTTCTGTAATCCATAGTCTGGAGGGAAGGGAAAGAGAAAGAGAGAGAAAGGGAAAGAAATAAAGAACCTGCCATGGAGGTGGGCTGGGGAAGGGGGAGGGAACCGGGGATGTTGGTGGTGGGAGATGGGCACTGGTGGAGGGACGGGTGCCTGAACACTGTATGACCAAAACCCAAACATGAACTTTTTAATTGTATATCTTTTTATTTGTATATCTCATGGTGGTATAATAAAATACTTAAAAAATAAATAAATGCTTACGTATTTAAATATAAGTATTTATAAACATATTTAAACATTTAAAAATATTTATGTTTAAGAAGTATTTGTGTTTAATATTATCAAAGTATTGTACAAGTAATATAGTATCATTTATGAAATATAGAACATTGATAACCAGATTAATTTTTGATTCCCTTGGCAAATTTATTTTAAGGTTGGCAGGCTTTAGAGAGTTCTTGTCACCTGGCTGCTATTCCTTTAATCATCAGCTTCCTTTATGATTAACTATAATAATTAGCTTTCTCTAAGCAACAACACAAGGTATAATAACCTTTTATATTCCAAGGTTATGATGCCAGCATTTATTTTCTGTGCCATATTTATTATCACAGAACGACTTGTGATTGATTTGTGTACAAAGTTGAGAGTCTGCATTGTCTTCTTTCATTCACTTTTTGGCGACAAGAATAAAAGTAGAAGGAACAACGACATTGCCGTGACTATGTAGAAATGGTAGTTCTTTGAGGCTTTCAAAGAGACAATTGAAAAGTATTTATGTTTATTAAAGAACCATGATTCACAAAGTTACTGAAAGTTGAGTTTTAAGCATAAAGTAATTCAATACCAATTCCTCCACCACTGTTAATTTCCCTCCACCAATATTTTCAGGTTCCCTCCCATGCCTCCCAGCATGAAATCTTTTCAGATAATTCTTTAAGTTTGGTTAAAGTTTGGGTCTCATGCTTTCAGTGTTTTTTGACTCTGTGGTTTGGATATTTTGCTCTATCTTTCCTTAACACACCCAATGTACCTGAATTTACTTTACCTGCCACCAACCCCATTTGCTTCTCATCTGTTTATTCTCCTCTTCAACTTAATTCTCTAATTTCTCTTTGCTGTACTCTGGGGCCAAAAGTGAGCAGGGCATTGTGCTATCCTCTCAAAACTTTCATTCCCACATCCAGTTTTTTAAATACCACATATAAGTGATAATGTCCTTTATCCTTCTTCTGACTTATTTCTTTTATTTTTTTTTTTTATTTATTTATTTATTTGTTTGTTTGTTTATTTATTTAAAATATTTTACTATACCATTGTGAGACCATCATGAGATATACAATTACAAAGATGTTCACAAGATGTTGATTTTTGGGTTTCAGCCATACAGTGTTCCAGCACCCATCCCTCCACCAATGTCCATTTCCCAACACTAAAGTCCTCAATTACCTCCACCCTCCCCCAGCCTGCCTCCATGGCATGTTCTTTATTTCTTTCTATTTCTCTCTCTCTCTTCCTCTTTTCCTTCCTTTCCACATAGTGGATTACAATATATCATTAAGAAGTTGTCATGTGTATCTTTTTGCCTGTATTTAATGCTCAGTTATAGGTTGGTATTAGCACTTACCTAGCCTCTGACTCCCTCACGTTTGTGATAATTTCAACTGAAGACAAGACCTCCTGATCCATGTTTCAACTGACCTTGGATATTGGTATCGTAATATGTACATATATATATATATTTATGTCATGCAATAAATGCAGTCATTCTATCTCTGTCTCTCTCCTTCTGGCTAATTTCACTCAACCCTCAAAGAAGATGGGAGGCATCACCTTTCCCAACTTCAAACTCTACTACAAAGCAGTGGTAATTAAAACAGCTTAGTATTAGAATAAAAACAGACATATGGACCTTTGGAATAGAGTTGAGTATCCTGACAACCAGTCTCAAACACATGAACATTTAATCTTTTACAAAGGAGCAAAAAGTGTGAAATGGAACAAGGAAAGCCTTTTCAACAAGTGGTGCTGGGAAAACTGGGCAACTACATGTAAAAAAAATGAATTTAGACCTCTGTCTATCACCATGCACAAAAAATCAGATCAAGATGGATTAAAGATCTCAATATCAGACCTCAATCCATAAAGTACATTGAAGAAAACATAGGAAAAACCCTCCATGACATTGAAGCTAAAGACATCTTCAAAGATGAAACACCACTAACAAAACTAGGAGAAAGAATAAACATATGGGACTACATGAAACTAAAAAGTTTCTGTACCTCAAAAGAAACAATGACCAAGATACAAAAACAGTCCACAGGATGGGAAAGAATATTCACCCAATATCCATCAGATAAGGGGTTAATATCCAGGATATATCAGGCACTGATAGAACTTTACAAGAAGAAAACAGCCAACCCCATCAAAAAATGGGGAGAAGACATGAACAGAGACTTTGACGATGAGGAAATTCAAATGGCCAAAGACATATGAAAAAATGCTCACCATCATTAATCATCAGAGATATGCAAATCAAAACAACAATGAGATATCATCTCACACCACAGAGACTGGCACATACCCAAAAGAACAAGAACAACAGGTGCTGGCGTGGATGCAGGGAAAAGGGGACTCTCATCCATTGTTGGTGGGAATGTCAACTAGTACAGTCTTTTTGGAAAACAATATGGACATTCCTCCAAAGACTAGAAATTGAGCTACAATTTGACCCAGCCATACCACTCCTGGGAATATACTCTGGGAAGCCAAAAAATTCGCAGCAGAAACACCATCCCCACATTTATGTTCATAGCAGCACTATTCACAATAGGCAGAATCTGGAAACAACCAGAGTGCCTGAGAATAGATGACTGGATAAAGAAACTTTGGTACATCTACACAATGGAATACTATGCAGCTGTTAGGAAAAATGAAGTTATGAAATTTGCCTATAAATGGATGGACATGGAGCGGATCTTTGTAGAGGTCCTTTACATTCTTTGACAAACTGATTCTTAGGTATTTAACTTTCTGTGGTACAATTGTGAATGGGGTCTTTTTTGATATCCCTTTCTTCTCTTTCATTATTTGTATATAGGAAAGCCACTGACTTTTGGGTATTGACTTTGTACCCTGCCACTCTACTATATTATCTATTGTTTCTAAGAGTTTTTTGATAGCGAGTATAGGGTTCCCTAGGTATAATATTATGTCATCAGCAGAGAAGAAAACAACATTAAGGGTATCCCGATAGGCAAGGAAAAAATCAAGTTATCACTATTTGCTGACTTATTTCTTTTAAAATGATGTCTTCCAGTTCCATCCATGTTGCTATGAATTGCAGGTTTTTAGTATCCTTTAGAACTTTGTAGTATTCCATTGTGTATATGTATCGCATCCTTATGATCCACTTGTCTGCCACTGGACATCCTAGTTTATTCAATACCTTAGCTGTTTTACTGAACGCTATAATAAATAATGTTCTTTTGCATGAATGTTTTTATGTTCTGGCGATAGATACCCAAAAAGTGGAATTGTTGTTTCATATGGGAACTCAATTCTGTGTTAACTGAGAACCCTCCATGCTGTTTTCCTTAGGTGTTAAAACTGTACAACATTTCCACCAGCAGTGAATAAGAGTTTTTTTCACTGTATCTCTGCCATCCAAGACTGTTTTCCCTATATTTTTTATTTAAGCCATTCTCACTGGTATGAAATTTCATCTCATTGTTGTCTTGATTTGGATTTCCTAATAATGTAATGATGAGCGTTTTTTCCATGTGCCTATTGCCTATTTGCTGCTCTTCCTCAGAGAAGTGTCTGTTAATTTTTCTCCCCTTTTTTGGATATGTCTTTTTAGATATTTTTGTTGTTGATCTTTGTATTTTATATATCAACTCTTTATCTCATGGGTGAATGCAAATGTTTTCTCACATTCATCTCTCTTTTAGTTTTAGTCTATGTTTCTTTTGCCATGCAGAAGCTTTTTAGTTTGATGAAAACACATAATTTTATTTTGTAATCTTTGTTATTGGCATTGCATGACTGAAGACTCCTTTGAAGTTTAGGTCTTGGAGTTTTGCCTATATTTCTGTCAATGTACTTTTTTTTTTGGGGTCTCTCCTGGCAATGCTCAGGGGTTACTCCTGATTCTATACTCAGGATTTACTCCTGCCAGTGCTTGGAAGAACATATGGGATGCCGGGGTTCAAACCTGGGTTGGCTGGGTACAAGACAAATGCCCTACCTGCTGGACTATTGCTCCAGCCCCATCCGATCAATGTACTTTATTGTTTCAGGTCTGATATCAAAAATCTTTGATTCACTTTGAGTTAACTTTTGTGTACGTTGTGAAATATGGAGCCAGCTTCAGGTTTTTGCAAGTGGTTATAGTCCCAACGCTGTTTGTTGAAGAGGTTGCCTTTATTCCACTTTATGCTCTCAGTTACTTTTTTTGATTTGTTTTTTGTTTGGGGGCCACATCCAGCAAGTGTGACTTCTGTCCCTAAACTCAGGAATCATTCCTGGATGCCTTCAGGCTTGGTAATGAGATGACTACTAGTTTCTTAATTTTCAGTTTTGGTTATCTGGGATCTTTTGTGGTTCCCACAAACTTTGCAAGTGGACTCTTCTAAGTCCCTGATGAATGTTATCTGAATTTGGATAAGGATTGCACTGAATCTATATAGCAGTTTAGATTGGATGGTCATTTTGACAATAATGAATGTTCCAACTAGAGGATGAAATGTTTCTCCATTTCCCAAGGTCTTCCTCAGTTTTCTTCTTAAGGGTTTTGAAACCTTCATGATAAAGATCTCTCAACTCTTTTGTTCAGTTGATTCCTAGAAACTTGATGTTTTTTGGACACTATTTTAAATGGGATAGACTCTCAAAGAAACAATATTCAAAATGAATACTCTAGTTATAAAAATTATATATAAGCAATATTTTACAGCCTTATCTGTTTTCCAGTTATACTAGGTTTCTTATAAAAATTTATTCATATAGAATATGTGAAATAGCTGTAACTTATTCTCTTGTTATGTCTCACAATTGTCTTTTTCATATTTTAGACAAAAGCTTTCTATAAATATCCTTCTTAGAAGTGAATGTATTATCTTAGCACTTGCAACTATTGACTCAAAACCAGTTACTTTTATTTTTCCTTCTGGTTGTACTACATAGAAAGAATTAGAACATACTATAATACCTAGAAGTTAAGTTTGTAGAGGTCTTTACATTAGAAATATAGAAGTTGGCAAACTTGTGTGTTCACTAAACTGAATTTCAAATAGCTGACTAGAGATTACATGGTTAGATTTTACTGTATTTTTCCATACTTACTACAGAAAAAGCTGTAGAAATGTCATGGATTACTTGTGGCATTATTAATATTTTAAAACATGGCATTATAAAATATTTAAATGTAAATATTTTGATATGAGATTCTTAATACAGTTGCACAGTATGATTAGAAAGATCTCATATGGAGCATTTTAATTAAATCCATAAAAACCACTCCTTTAACATCTATGCACGCCCTTATTTAGATTCAGTATAAAGCTTGGATTTCACTGATTACTTCCAAAAATTATGTGTGCCATAGTCAGAACTTTATTTCTCTCCAGACAATAATTCTAATGTTTAGTTTCTTCCCTGCAGTTCGTGTAGAGTATTAAGTTTGCAAGGACCACTTATGTTCATTTCACTGATCATATTTCTTTTTCAGGTCAGAAGAACAAGTTTTATTTTTTTGTGTCATGTTTATTAGACAAGTCTTTTTGTTCTTAATGGAGAAAATGAAAACAGTTGACATGCTTTAACATATTTACTATGCTTTGATATCAATTCTTATTTCCCACAGAGAAATATCTTGTAGAACTGCTGATACTACTGATCATAACCATCAGTGGCAGCATTTCCTGAAGGTCCAAAGAGCAAATAGCATAGGCTAGAATATTTTCAATCTCAAAAAATACAAACGTGTTCAAATATATTAATATGTTACTCTTATAGTAATATGTTTATCTTATATTCTAATAGAAGCATGAACTACAGTGATGGACATTTTCTAAGCAGTAGCACATAAATGACTCAAAACCGGTTATTTTTTGAGTTCATATTTCCCCTTCTTTCCTCTTTCATTCAACATTTACCTCACAGAAATTTTCTATGATTAGAAATTTTCTATGCTAGATTCTGGAGAATAAAACAATTTAACCGATACACTCTGTCTTCAAGAAACTTAAATAGAAGGGAAAGGGAAACTGGAGATGTAAATGTAATAAAAGGTACTGTCTTAGGGTGGACAATAGAATTTGATGTTTAGTGCTGAATTACTGTAGTATATGCAGATTTTAGTGATGCAAACTGAAACATATTGTTATAATCTTGATTACTTCAGTAAAAAACAAGTTCCCTTATTACTCAGGAATGAGGTTGATAGGTTAAGTCTATTTTTTCTTACCTATCATCTACTGGGCACTTCTTTGTCTAGTAGTTTTCCCAGTCCCAGATGGTGTACATTATTAGTATCCAAATTAGACTTTATTTAGGCTTTGGTATTCATGGTCAGGCCATCCTGCACTTAACAGCCTTGTTGACAATAGGACTGATCATGTGATTCATTTCTGGTCAGTGAACTATGAAGGAACATTTTAGTGATTGGGTTTCTTGCCAGGAAATACTTGTGATATTGTGATGAATAATACTTACTTTTTTTAAATCAATACTGGTATAATAAATACTTGTATAACTACTTGTGATATTGTGATGAATAAAACAAAAACATAAATAATTTTTATCCCTATCTTTAAGTGGATATAAAACATTAAGCAGATACCTGGCCAGGGAATTCAGAGAGAGAGAGAGAGAGAGAGAGAGAGATGGAGAGAGAGACAGAGACAGGGAGAGACATTACTGAGCTGAACCATTGTTAATGGTCTCTATATCTAGCCTTATTTATTTATTCACTTGTCACTTGTATCACTTATCTCCCCCATTGTTCATTGACTTGCTAGAGCAGGCACCAGTAACATCTCCATACCTCCTGTCACAGGCAAGTGTAGCCCAAGGGCATCTTCTTGCTCCAGGGATAGGAAGGGCCTCAAACCATTCCTTCAGGTCATGAGAATAAGGTCCATAATTGTTACTGATTTTTGGCATATCAAATAAAACATGGGTAGCTTGCAGTGTAGGTGGTTAACTCTCAGTAGAAGGCTCTCATCTTGAGCATTTACTGATGAAACTTTAAGGGAAGAGATCAGGTTTTCTGTTGGGTAGAGCTGTGAGGAACTGTGGAGTCTGGATGTTGAGAATGACTGACCTCATGATGTGTGGGATGCTCTGGCTTCTTGCTAGGTTTACTGGGATGACGGGTATCAGCTAGAATCTGCCTAGAACTGTATACAGTGTATAAATGTGAAACATCCTGGGAAGGACCTGATCCTAAAAAACAGTACTATCTAAGACTGTGCACTACCACAGAGTGACCATGCCCCAAAGGAGCTGTGGGTCTGGCATGGGTCTCTCTTCTGGGGTAGCCGGCATGGAGATGGAGAAAAGGGTGGAGGAGCCCAAATCCCCAAATTTATTTTTAAATTAAAATAAATTTATTTATTTGTTTATTATATTTTAATTTTTTTCTTTTTCATTATACCACCAGGAGATATACAATTACAAAGTTGTTTACAATTGGGTCTCAGTCATACAGTGATCCAGCACTCATCCCTCTACCAGTGCCCCATTCCCACCAATGTCCCCACATTCCCTCCCACCTACCCCAGCCTGACTCTATAGCAGGCACTTTTCTTTTCCTCTCTTTCTCCCTCTCTCTGTCTCTCTTCTCTTACACATTATGGCTTGCCCAAAGACATTTAGGGTTTATTATGTAAGTTTCTTTGAGTATATTCAATACTGAGTTCTAGACTGGCGTTACCATTTCCCACAATTAATAGACCACTGGTATATATTTATATCCCATTATTGAATGCAGTCATTCTATATCTATCTGTTTCCTTTTGACTAATTTCACTCACTATGATCATCTCCATGTCCATCCATTTGCAGGTAAATTTCATGACTTAGTCTTTTCTGACAGCTGCATGGTATTCCATTGTGTTAAAGAAACTGTGTACCATAGTTTCTTATTCAGTCTTCTCTTTTCAGGCATTTAGGTTGTTTTTTAGATTCTGGCTATAGTGAATAGAGCTGTGATGAATATAGAAGTTCAGACAGTGTTTCTGCTGTGTGATTTTGGGTCTCAGGGTATATTCCCAGGAGTGGTATTGCTGGGTCAAAAGGGAGCTCAATATCTATTTTTTTGAGGAATGTCCATATTGTTTTCCAAAGGGCTGGGGCAGTCGGCACTGCCACCAACAGTGGATGAGAATCCCTCTCTCCCACATCCACTGGTATTATTGCTCTTTTGGATGTGTGCCAGTCCCTTTGATGTGAATTAATAACACACAAAAACAGAGAATCATGCCAAGCACCTGGAAAATAAACAGCTCACTGCTGAACAACCAGCACATTATAAAAGAAATCAAAGAGGAAATACAAAAAATTCCTGGAAACATGAGACTAAACACACGAATACCAGAATTTGTGGGATACAGTGAAAGCAGTGTTAGCTCTTCAAGTATTCATCAGAAAAGAAGAACGGACTATCATAAACAGTCTGACTTCACAGATTACGATCTTAGTAAGCAATTAAACAATGGAGCCAACCTACACAGAAAGAAAGAAAGAAAGAAAGAAGTAATAAAACTTAGAGCAGGGGCCGGAGGCGATAGCCCAGCGGGTAGGACGTTTGCCTTGCACGCAGCCGGCCTGTGCCGGCTTGGGTTCGATCCCGGGCATCCCATATATGGTCCCCTGAGCACCGCCAGGAGTAATTCCTGAGTACAGAGCCAGGAGTAACCCCTGAGCATTGCCGGGTGTGACCCAAAAAGCAAAAAAAAAAAAAAACAAAAAAACCCAAAAAAAACCCCAACAACTTAGAGCAGAAATCTATGATCTGGAACCCAAAACACAATCCAAAAGATCAATGAAACCAAAGCAGGTTCTTTGAAAAAAAAACAAAGATTGACAAACCAACCACTTGCAAGACTCCAAGGGAAGGAAAAGTGAGAAGTCAAATAAATAGAAGCAGAAATAAAAAAGGGACATTACAACAGAAACCACAGAAATTCAAAAGATCATCAGAGATTATTTTGAGAGTTTGTATACTATGAAACAAGAGAACCTAGAAGAAATGGACAAATTCCTGAAGTCCTTTAGCCTTCCAAGGCTGCAACAAGAAAATTTGAAATACCTCAACAAACCTATCACCACCAAGGAGATGGAATCAGTAATCAAAAGTCTGCGCAAACACAAAAGTCCAGGTCCAGATGGATTCACCAGTGAATTCTCTCAAACCTTTAAAGGTCTTATATATAGACCTACTGCCAGTCTTTTTCAAGTACTTCCAGGAAATAGAAGAAACAGAAACGCTTCCAAATAGCTTCTATGAGACACATATCACCCTGATACCCAAATCAGAGAAGTCACAATAAAAGGAAAACCACAAACCAATCTCCCTGATGAATACAGATGCTAAGATCTTCAATAAAATGCCGCTAAATAGAATCTAAAGAGTCATCAAAAGATTATATGTCATGACCAAGTAGGATTTATCCTGGGAATGCAACAATGTTTCAACATCCGCAAGTCAATCGACATAATACATTATATCAATAAGAGGAAAAGTAAAAACCATATGATCATATCAATAGACACATAGAAAGCATTTGACAAGATCCAACACCCATTCATGATAAAAACTCTGTAAAATGGGAATTGAAGGAACCTTTTTCAATATAGTAAAAGCCATCTAGCACAAGCCCACAGCGAGCATCATTCTCAATGGGGAAAAACTGAAAGCCTTCCCTAAGATGGGGGACAAGAAAGGCTGCCCACTCTCACCACTTCTATTCTATATAGTAGTGGAAGTACTTGCCATAGCAATAAGGGAAGAAAAGGACATTAAGTGCATCCAGATAGGAAAGTAAGAAGTCAAGTTTTCACTATTTGTAGATGCCATGTTATTATACCTAGAGAACCTTAAATTATCTACCAAAAAATCTCCTAGAAATTATAGATTCCTATAGTAGTGGGGCAGGTTACAAAAAGCAATGCCCAGAATTCAATGGCTTTCCTATATGCAAATAACAAAAGAGAAGTAAGGGATATTAAAGAAATGATCCCATTCACAATTGCACCACAGAAATCAAATACCTAGGAATCAGTTTGACTAAGAATGCAAAGGATCTCCACAAAGAAAACTGCAAAACATTGCTTCAAGAAATAAAAGAGGACCAGAGGAAATGAAGACACATTCTCTGCTCATGGATTGGGAGAATTAACATTATAAAAATGGCATTACTCCACAGAGATTTATCTAATCTTATTTTTAGAGAGAATAGACTCATATGGTTTGAGATACTGTAATTCAGATACTTTGTTAAAGCAGAATGCATCCAGAGTAATAAGTGTAGGAAATGTGTGAAGACATAATAAATATTCTTCTATCATTTGGATTCTATGATGCCTAAGGTTGTCTTCAATTTAATTAGGATTACTGACAAATTCACCCAAGCGAGTCATTTTGTATTATATTGTAATCATATTGTTTAGTAAGTTTTTTTGTATACAATATATTTCTTTTTTGTCGTTTGCTTGTTTTTTGGGTACACAGGCTGTGCTTGGGGATTATACCTGGTGATGCTCAGAGGACCCTGTCAGTGGTGGGAAATTCGTTTTCAACCTGAATTTAGGTCCTGTGCAAGGCAAGTCCATTAATACCAATACTATCTTTCCTTGCTCCCCATCTTTTGTATAGATTAGCATCAGGATGACACTTTATTTGTGTGTTTATATTTCTTGGAGGGTTTTGGTATTTCCACTCTTATAAATGAAATAGTTTAATTTATTCTAGGATGTGTGGTTATGAAGCTCCTACAGAACTAAACTTAATTACTCAGAGGGTACTAAAAATAGTCATGTGAGATTCACTCCTAACATTTATTGTGAGGCTTTTATGGAAGGTTTACTCCTCATACAATTTACTACTACATCTCAGAGCCATGTGGAAAACATATCTGTCTTTTCTCAGGAGAGTTTCATCTCTTTTTAGGGAATTGTGTGGGTTTTATTTATGTTTACTGAGAAGCAGGTAACTACTCATATTTTCCTAACTGCTATGACATATTATTCCAATCTTTTAGAATGCCTCTGGAAACTGTATAGTCTTATGTCTTCCCTCACCTGACTTTACTCTTGCTCGCTCTCTTATAATAAATTTCCTGAGTAACATGTTTCTTATTCAACTGTTTCTATCCTATCCCTAATTTATTTCTAATTAATTTTTTTTATTATATTTTATGTAATCGCATGAATTTTTCCTGAAGGTTTCATTCCTTTGCTGTTGGGAGGCAAGATATGTATATAATCAACTAAGCAGTAATAGATGAGAGAAAGCATTAAGTCTGTATAACTTCAAAGTAAAAAACACTTTCTCTGTTGGTTGTTTAGTGTGTTTAGAGTTGCTTTTGAAAGTATGTCTTCAACAGGAGACCCTCCATATTAGAAAAAATATTTTAACCTTTTTTTACCCCTCCTCTTTTGATTTTACTTTGACTTAAAAGTGTTTTTGGATGAGAAAGAAAGCCTGAAATTGATAGTTCTCACAGCAGTTTTTGCAATTAAGGTAGATGCTTGTGGAGAGAAGGAAGTTGGGGAAAGGCTAAGAAAGATTTCCTTTTTACCTTAAAGTTTTAACACAAAATAGTAGTTTTTGTAACTTTAAAGTGTTGGGCTGAAATTTTCTGACAATCTGAGGGGTATCATATTTAAAATACTTTATTTTATAATCATACAAACTAGTAAATCCAAATATACTGTTTGAGCTAGGATAATTAATATTCTGATGCCTAACACTATAAAACCTTACTGTATATTAAAGTTAAAAATGTATTTAATAGTATTTACTTTTTTAAGAGAATTCAAAGAAGATAAAGAGCTGTTTTATGAATTCAAAACATAGTTTCCAGCAAATTTTTAGTAATTTCTATAAAACTTTGATGAAATGGCTGTGATTTGAACAAAAATGAAAAAAGATATAGCAAATAAACCCCAATCAATCAGGATTTTTCTCCCCTGAGAGTGAAATTCTAAGAGTCATAGGGATGACTTCAGATGTTCAGGAACATCTGAAGGTTAATGTATGGAGAGAAGGTATGGAAATATTGCTGTTATTAACTTTTGGCCATTTTATTTCATTGGAGAAACCAAAGTAGAATTGGGGGGTGGGGGAAGTTGATGACTTTGAGTAGAAAGAGGAGATGGACTGGAGTGGATTCAATATTTTCTGACCAACACGATGTGCTTTTATTTATTTATTATGAAGAAAGTCGCTCAGCATTTTTTCTTTATTTTTGATTAGGTTATATAATAAGGATCTTGTATACAACCTACCTGGATTTTATTCCTAGCACCAAATATGGTCCTCTGAGCCTTGCAAGCAATGATCCCTGAGCACAGATCCAGGAGTAAGCCCTGAGCATTGTTGAGTATAGCCAAAGGAGGGGAGGAGGAGAAAAAATCAAAGAGGTAAAATAAATCTTTAAAAAATGTTAATGGTACAGCTGTCACCCAAAATAACCTTCCAAATCTTTTGGATGGAAGCAGAGGAAACTTGTAGATTATGATGCTGGAGTGATAGTACAGTACAAAGGGCATTTGGTTTGCATGAGGCCTGTCTGGGTTTCATCTCCAGAACCCCCGTATCGTCTTGCAAGCATAGACAGGAATGATTCCTGAGTGCAGAGCTAGGAGTAACCCCTGAGAATTGCTAGGTGTGGTCTTCCAAAAAAAATAATAAAGGAGTAGAGACAGTATTTCCAGTTATCACTGTAATACTGGTCAAATCACAGAGGGTGAGGCATGTTAGAACTCTGGGATCTGTACATTTCATCATTTAGCTTTCTAATAAGATATCTTCATCCTTGCATAGACTGTGCCAGTACACATGTACAATTCAGTGCCTATAATCTTTTGCAAAGTTCTTGTGATCCTGGCTTCTTCTCTACTATACATATACCACATCCTCTCTGGTACTTTGTGGTCTATTTCAGTGATACTACATGTGGGAAAGGAAAGTTCTGCTCTCTACAGTTCTACAGAATTCTGTGTTTATCAATCTTTCACTCCTTCCTTTTTCTGTATAAATACTATTTTTCTTCTTCTGGTACTGTTGGCTGATGCCATGCCATAATTTTCTCTGGGTCTTTGGTGCTTAAGTTTTTACATGCCTTTTAGGCTAGGGCTTGATGGTAAAGATATCTCTCTTTTATGTAACACTGATGGAGGGTATGGCAAATACAGGGCAGTAAGTTTGGCTCTGAGTTAAGATTCCTGAAATTTCCTCATAATTTCTACTATAAACCCCCAAATATCTAGAATTGATAATATTTTCTCATATCCCCCAAGTTTCTCATTTAAGTTTAAGCATTTAAGTTTCATCAGTAAATGCTTGAGATGAGAGCCTTCTACTGATAGTATGCCACCTACACTGCAGAGCCTGGCAAGCTACCCATGCTTTATTTGTTATGCCAAAAGCTAGTAACAATTATGGACCTCCATTCCATGACCTGAAGAATGGTTTGAGGCTCTTCCTGTCTCTAGAGCAAGCAGATGCCCTTGGCCTACACTTGCTTGTGACAGGACATATGGAGATGTTACTGGTGCCCGCTCGAACAAATCGATGAACAAATGGAAGATAGTGATACAGTGATACAGTGATACGTATCCCCCAAGAGTCCTCTTCATGGGACTGGGCAATACCAGGAAGAGACACCTTGGTTACAAGATGTAACACTTTTAGAATTAGCTCTGCAAAGATTAAAGGAGAGATCATGCTAGCCATTCAAAGGTGGGCCTGTAAATTTTTCTCGATAAACAGGAAACAGAGCACTTGAAATTACCCTGGAGTAGAACAGACTGGACAAAGGATCGTGGGGATGGAAAATATTGATCTAGCATGGGGAATATAGTCTGAAATTATATGTGGATCTTAGAATTATAACCATACTATGTGTGCAAACTATTGATAAGCAATGTTAGAATGAAGTTTCTTTCCTCCAGTTCACTTTATTATAGACATACTACTATCCCACCTGCACAGCAGAGCCTGGCAAGCTACCCGTGTCATATTTGAAATGCCAAATACCAGTAACAATTATAGACCTCATTCCCATGACTGATGGAATGGTTTTGAGGCTCCTTATATTCCTGGAGTGGGCAGATGCCCTTGGGCTATCTAGCATGTGACAGGGCGTATTGAGATGTTACTGGTCCTGTTCGAGGAAATCGATGATCAACGGGAAGTCAAGTGATCAAGTGATTAGGCATGATTGCTTTATATCAGCGTCTTTAGTTGTTTTGCAAAAGAACTGAACTGAGAGAAAGGTAACATTGTAGGTTTCTGAGCATTGCCAGTGTAACCCAAAGAGAAAAATAAATAAATAAAAAAATAAACACAAGGGGTCGGAGGGACAGCACAGCAGGTAGGGCATTTGCCTTGCACGTGACCGACCTGGGTTCGATCCCGGCATCCCATATGGTTCCTGGAGCAGTGCCAGTAATAATTCCTGAGTGCAGAGCCAGGAGTAACCTCTGAGCATTGCCGGGTGTGACCCAAAAAGCAAAAATAAATAAACAAATGAATGAACAAACGAATGAATAAATGAATGAATGAATACAAAACCAGAATTCAGGCTGGAAAGATTGCACATAAGGCACTTGCTTTGTATGCAGGCTATGTGGGTTTAATCCCAGCAATACATATAGCCCCCGAGCCCTGTTAGGAATGATGCCTGAGCACAGAGCCAGGAGTAAGCCCTGAACACCACCTGGTATGGCCCAAAAAACAAAAACCAAACTGAAGAGATAAAAGAGCGAGAGAGAGAGAGAGAGAGAGAGAGAGAGAGAGAGCAGGGGAGAGGGAGAAGGTCTCCTTGAACAGCTGACAGGCTGCAGCTGTAGTCTGCCATTCTGCATCGATCTTCTTGCTGCCATAGCCTTCCACTTCCACACTCTTGGGCCACTTTATTGCCGCAGACCTCTCAGTCGGGGTGAGCTCTAAGTCTCGGGGATAACCAGCGTGAGGAAATCAGGAGGACAGGAACGTCGGCGCAATGGACAGACAGACACAGACACAAGAGAGGTCAAATGCTGCTGCAGTTTACTGAGGGCAAAGCTTTTCTTTTTATGTTCAACAAATGCACAGACGCAAGATTACACCAGTTATTTTTTAGCAAAGGAGACATTTTTTTTAACATCAAAAGGGAGTTTATCGTGTCTACCACATATGACCACCTTTTGCCTGTAGCCTGTTTTTCAGACATGTTTTCCTGACGTCTTTTGTTTTTACATACTTTCATATTTGCCTTAAGTAAGGTACATATTTTTTATTTTGATTTTCATAGAATTACTTACTAGCTCTATGCACATATTGTAGATTAACTTAACCTACTTCTAAATAGAAACTTCTATGCAGAGTTTATTATTGTAAGATTATTAAGATTTTGTACTAGAAAGTGTTAACTTTAACAGGCCCAAGTTTTTTTCACACAGGAGGTTTAGGGAGGCTAATCACTGCATTCCCGTCAACAGGGGGTAGCCGAGCCTCGACCCATAGGTCAAGAATTCTCCCTTCCCACTAATGATGGGAAGCAAAGGCCTGAAGGCCACGAGCCTTTCCTTATCAAGGACCTGAGACCAGCTCAGGCCTTGGCAGCCAGATGCCGCGCGGGCTGGCAATTTTATACTATCTTTGTTTTATGTTATAATTGTGTATAATGAAAACTACGGTTTTTGCCGCAGGCTTCTCTCTTTGTTCAGTTTCTCCATTACTCAGAGTCTAAGTTTCAGCATAAACAAACACTCTAATTGCACACCAAGCATTCTTAGGAACAGCTAAGGGAGTCTAGGGGGCTTTGTTGGCGACAGTCCCTTTTAGGGGAAGCACCGCCTGGTAACTGTCCCTTTTAGGGGAAGTACCGAAGCCATCCCCTGGCCCAGTGAGCACTTTCATGCTCATGGGGAGCCAGTGCCACGGGAGCCGTGGCACTTTATGTGGAGGGTGACTTTCTTTTTCTTCGGCCCATTTTCTTTTGATCCATTTTCTTTGGTCACTCCTGGCTCTGCACTCAGGAATTACTCCTGGTGGTACTTGTAGGAACATATGGGATGCTGGGATTGAACCTGGGTTGACCTTGTGCAAGGCAAACACCCTACCTGCTGTGCTGTTGCCTGAGCCTGTGTTTGGTTTTGTTTTCTAGTCATATCCTGCAGTGCTTGGGGTTGCTTCTGATCTACTGCTGCCCTTCTTTGGTGAGAGAGCTGCCTCTTGAGCCATGCCACACTGAAAGTACTCAAGGAGTTATGTGGCACAGGGGACTGAACCAGAGTTGGATGTATACAACACATGCATCCTAACTCCAGTACTATCTTTATGACTTCTTTGTGCCAATTTTCATTGCATATGTCAATAGTATGAAATACAATCATGTGCCCCCTGACTATAGAACTTTCCATTCTGCAAAACTGGGGTTACTCCATGGCTCTGCACTCAGAAATCACTCCTGGCAGAGCTCAGGGGACCATATGAGATGCCAGGGTAAATGTCCTACATACTGTACTACCCATCTGGCCCCATTCTTTTGAATTTTTGTTTTTTGGGATGTACCCAACGCTGTATTACATCTCTGGCCCCAGTAATAATGCTTTGAACACAGATGGCTCTTCAGAGGTTCTGTCCACCCATCAGTGGAGGTGGATTGTATGATAATTTTATTCTTTTTATTTATTTTTTTGACTCGGGTCACACCTGGTGATGCTTGGGTTATTCCAGAGAGTGCTCAGGAGACCAGATATAGGATGCAGAGGGTTGAACCCAGGTCAGCCGCATGCAAGGCGAATGCCCTACCCAGTGTACTGTTGCTCTGGTACCGATAATTCTATTCTTTATTGTTTCAGTAACAGCCAGTTTTTCCAAAGTCTCTGTGCCATTTTAGTATTCCCATGAACAGTGTGTTAGGATTCCAGTTCTCCATGTCCTCCGCAAAGTATGTGTGTTGTTCTTCACACCCTCCCACCTTGCCTTCCTGCCTTGGGAAAATGGATGTGAGGTGGCATCTCATTGTAGTTTTGATAAACATTACCCTAGTCATTTGAGCATTTTCTTCAGCTTATATATAGATTTATGTGTATCTGTGTGTATATACATACATACATATACATATGTATATGTATATATATACATATATATATATGGTATATACATATATATGGGAGAAAAACTATTTCCTAACTCACATTTAATTTGTTAATTTTTTAGTGAGCGTATATATCTAGAAATTATTAGAAATAAAGATATTTTAAAATTGAATCTTATATGGCTTTAATATTTTCCATGTTTGGTGGTGTTTGGTGTTCAGCAATAAGCAAGTGCAAATGCAAGCCTTCTGAAAACTGTTGGCTTTTTGTAGCCAACTCCTAACTCAGAACATGACTGCAAGTTGCAATCATGTCATCTAATTTGAAAATATAGTATTATTAGGGGAATAAATAGAGTAGAGAATGGAAGGGAAAGAATGTTATCTGCAATTACTGCAGATGGTACAAAGCTAATTTTTTTTCTTCATGTGAGGGAGCTACTGAATCATGTATTTTATTTATAATCATTACTTGTGTGTGCTTGGGAATTCATAGTTATTTATAATTGTTCTCTTTATTTAACATTTTTTTCTGGTTGATTTCTTTCCCTAAATTTTGGGCTGCATTAAATCCAGGTTTTACATATTACTTTTACATGAAAGTTTTTTAGCTAATTTTTAACCTGATGACTAAGCTTTAATATGAAATGTCTTTTTGTGAAATGTGTCTCTCTCTCATGCACGGTAATTTTTTGTTTATACTTAGGCATGAAATGTGCCTAAGTATAAACATATAGCTCACCATAGAGCCATGAGCTATATCTGAAAAATAGAGAAAATGAGCATTCTGGCAGCTGCTGACATGTGCTCCTGGATTGCATCTGAAGCCACCCAAAGATTCCCCCACTATTCTGCTTATAGTTGATATGCTCCCAAGAGGGCTTCCTCCCCAACAGTTGTGCTGGCATCACAGTGGTTTGGGGTTCAGTGGTCTTGGTGAGGGGGTTTCACTTGGCCTTACTGCTTTGTAGTGTGTTTAATTCCTACTGGATTCTAAAAGAATAGAACAATTCCTATTGATTAGCTGCTCCTGGAGGAAGTCTAGCCAAAATGACTCAACGGGTGCTCCCCAGCCGAACTCTTTATGTCTGTCATATTGGTGGCCAGATTCACACCAATCCCTGGGTGCTTTTTAATTGGAATGGCTTTCAAACTGTAAATATGAGTTCAGTTTTCATCTCCCATCTATTTTCTAGGCTTTTGCTCTTTAAATAGGAGAAAGAGCAGTTTGTTCCAGTATTGAACTCTCTTTTATGTTTGAAAACAGCAGTAGGATGCTTTAAAGAAATACAGGAAAATAAGAATGGTTAACTCAATTATTTGTACTGGAGTAAATTAGCAGATTAGAGCAAACAAAGGAAATGCATCTGATTCCAATACTATAGGGGAAATATCAAACCTACCTTTTCCTCTTATACAAAAGCCTTCCAAGTAGCAGATTATTTACCTCTTTAACTACTCATGAATATTTTAAGAAAAGGAATCAACTGAAAGGGTTCTTTTTAAAAGAAAGTAGATTTTGCAAATAATACAGGCACAATTTGTCAAGGATTTTGGACAGTTGGATTGTGTGGAGATGATATAATTGTCTACATCAAAACCACAGAGTCAATACTATTATAAGTATGTGATAGTAACAATTATTACTTGTATCACTTGTCTTCCCGTTGTTCATTGATTTGCTTTGAGCGGGCACCAGTAACATTTCCATATGTCCCTGTTGCGCGTGCTAGTGTAGCCCAAGGACATTTGCTTGCTCCAGGAACACGAAGAGCCTTCAGTCATTGGCATTAGGTCTATAATTGTTACTGTTTTGGCATATCAAATATGACATGGCAGCTTTCCAGGCTCTACCGTGCAGATGGGATACTCTCAGTAGTAGGTAGGCTCTTAGTTCATGCATTTAATGATGCAAAAATAAACAAAAGGAACTACATTAAATTTAGAATCTGTACACCTCAAAGGGAATGATGACCAGGATACAAAAAAAAACCTGACAATTTCAAACCAGAATTTTTAAGAGAAGGAAGAGCAACAGGAAGAGAGGGAGAGAGACAAAGAGGGGAAAGACAGAAAGAAAGAGAGGGAGCGGGGGAGAGAGAGAGATAGGAGAAGAAGAAAAATGCCCACCATAGAGGAAGGCTGAGAAAGTGGAGGGAATTTGGGGGATATTGGAAGGGTGGTGGAGGGTTGGGTGCTGGAACGCTGCGTGGCTGAGACCCAATCATGAAAAGCTTTGTAATTGTATATCTCACAGTGGTATAATAAAATTAAAAAACAAAAACTAAAGCAAGATGGCAGAAATTATTTACTTACTAATCTGATAAAGAAATATAAGATATTAATATCCAAGATACATAGGGCACTGACAGAACTTTGCAAAGAAAACATATTCAACCTCATAAAAAATGGGGAGAAGAGATGAACTGGAACTTCCTCAAAGAAAAAATACAGAAACGGCAAATAAAAAGTGCTGTGCATCACTAATCGTTTGGGAGATGCAAATCATATCACTTCTATCACTTGTTTTCCTGTTTGCATCTATTTGCTCGA
>JAJIBD010015942.1:0-20990 GCA_021461705.1 Cryptotis parvus | reverse complement strand
GGGTCATCGCTGCAGCCACAGAGTCCTAAACCTGGCTGAGGGCTGGTGCGCCCGCAGCCGGGGCAGTCTCAAGCTCCTGATCCAGCTGGGCTCCTTCCTGCCCTCCTTTACGCACCAACCTTCGGGAAAGCATCCAACGTGAGCTTGGACTGGGCTGAGCCAGGCCCTGGTGTGGGGGTCCCACCTGTTCACCCCTTGCTGTCTCACCCACCGCCCTCCCCTATACCCGCCTACAGGCCCTTGAGCTGGAACCATTCTCCAAACTGTCTTTCATCCCTGAGCTCCCTCCCCAGAGCCTCCTGTAATTGTGGTCTTGGTGCTGGCTGCGGGGCCAGGGCTGGGCCAAGGGCCAGAGGCCAGGGGCAGGAGAAGGGTGGGGCCTATTGCCCCATAGAGGGTGGACCCTGGCCACTGTGGGACCAAGAGCCCCAGGCCTGGGTATCCCAAACACTTTGGCTGGCATGCCCCAGGGCCACCAAGGCCTGAGAATTTTTTCCTCTGGGGTTTTCAGAGAATGTGCCCCCTCTGCCCTTTAGCACCGCTGTTTCATGAAATGGGGGCTCAGAGGGGAGAAAATGAGCCCCTGGACCTGCTCTCAGGCAGTTCCCAGGGAAGGCGTCAGCCAGCTGGGACCCTGACAGGTTGCAGTGTGGGAGATGGTTCATCTGCAGGACAGAGCTGCAGCTCAGGGCCCTGTTTCCTGAGGCCCCTCTGGGTCTCTTTCTCAGCCTCAGTTTCCCCCTGGCAGCCCATGGACAGCTGCTTCCCCGGGCTGGCTTGTCCCAGCCTGACACTGGCCATGGCTTTTCTAGGTCAGCGGCGTCCTGCCCTGCAGTTTCCCACCCGTCCCTGCAATGGCTGTGGGAGCAGGTCACCATGGGGCAGGGGGCTGCTGGGCTCACACCAGCCTCAGGCTGACACGCAGCAGACGGCTTCCGCCTCTGGCTGCTTTCCTGAGGTTGGCCAGACTGCTCCCTACACACACACACACACACACACACACACACACACACACACACGCACGCTGGGGGGCCCCCACCCCCCACCCCACCCCCAGCAGCCTCAAGCCCTTAATTCCTGACAGCTGCACTGGTGGCTGCCGGCAGAGATGGGGGGGCAGGATGGGGAGTCTGCCGTCAGCCTGCTGTTACTCAGGCTGGCCCACCACCTGACAGTCTGGGGACAAGGCCCCGCCCTCCCCCCCAGGGATGGGTAATTCCAGGAATGGCCCCCATTGGGCCCCCTTTTGTTTCCTAGCTCAGAGAACTCACCAGTGTCCTACAACCAAGGCCACATGGGCCCCCACAGCCCCCGACAGGGGCTCTCTGCAGGAGTGAGGAGGCAAGGAAGCTTGCAGGGAGGTGGGCAGCAGAGAGGGGGCAGGTGCCCATTTCATATGTGGGGGGGAGGTTAAGAGGAGGAGTCCGTAATGGAAGCCGAACAAAATCAAAACAGAGTGGGCCAGAATGATAGTACAGCAGGTGGGGCTTTTTGCCTTGCATGAGCAGCAAACCAGAGTTTGATTCCCATTCCCGGCGTCCCCATAAGGCTGCTACTCCCTACTCCCCTACCCCTGCATCGCTGGGAGTGATTCCTGAGTGCAGAACCAGGAGCAGGCCCATGAGCACTGCTGGGTGTGGCAAGAAAAGAAAAAGGAGAGGAGAGGAGAGAGAGGAGAGGAGAGGAGAGGAGAGGAGGAGAGAGGAGAGGAGAGGGAGGGGAGGGGAGGGAGGGAGGGGAGGGGGAGAGGAGAGGGGAGGGAAGGGAGGGAGGGAGGGGAGAGGAGGGAGAGGAGGGGAGGAGGGGACAATAATATGGCCCCTCTCTCTCCAGTCCTCCAGCTCTGGGCGGTGGGGCTGGGGGCTTATGAAATCCCTCAGACTCCCCTCCAGGGAGCAGTCATATGCTGGGGACGAACAGACAGGGACCTCGGGAAGGCTGCTGCAAAGAAGCGCAGGTAGCTGGGCCACAGTAGGTCAGGTCTGCTGAGAACCGGCCCCCCAGGCTCACTGTGGGACCTTGAGGAAGTTACAGTCCCCTCTGAGCTCCAATCATTGTTCTGTGAAATAAAAGGGGAGAGAAGCTGAGTCCAAAGCACATTTTTAAGATACAAAGGCTTCTAATGCCTTTTCCCAAGTGTGCAACAGCAGGGGTATGGGGTGGGGAACAGTGCCGGCACATATTTATACCTATATGTCATCTATTTATCTGTCTGTCTGTCTGACTGTCTGTCTGTCTGTCATCTACCTATCTATTTGTCTGTCATCTATCTACCTATCTACCTACCTATCTATCTATCTATCTATCTATCTATCTATCTATCTATCTATCTATCTATCTATCTGTCTGTCTGTCTGTCTGTCTGTCTGTCTGTCTGTCTGTCTGTCTGTCTGTCATCTACCTATCTATTTGTCTGTCATCTATCTATCTACCTATCTATCTATCTGTCTGTCTGTCTGTCTGTCTGTCTGTCTATCTATCTATCTGTCTGTCTGTCTATCTATCATCTATCTATCTATCTATCTCTCTATCTCTCTATCTATCTATCTATCTATCTATCTATCTGTCTGTCTGTCTGTCTGTCTGTCTGTCATCTATCTATCTATCTATCTATCTATCTATCTATCTATCTATCTATCTATCTATCTATCTATCTATCTATCTATCTATCTGTCTATCTATCATCTATCATCTATCTATCTATCTATCTATCTATCTATCTATCTATCTATCATCTATCTATCATCTATTTATCTGTCCGTCCATCTGTCCGTCCGTCCGTCCGTCCATCCGTCCATCCATCCATCCATCCATCCATCCATCCATCCATCCATCCATCCATCCATCCATCCATCCATCCATCCATCCATCCATCCATCCATCCATCCATCCATCCATCTCTCTCTCTCTCTCTATCTCTCTATCTCTCTACCTCTATCCCCAACAACCCCATGTCACTGTACTTGACAAAGGGGCAGAGGGTGGCTGAGCGGAGCAGTAGGGACACAGGGGGTGCTTAGGGGAGGAGAGCAAGATTCTCAAGCACCAAACCCCATCTCAGGAGAGACCCCACCTGGACCTCTTGAGGCCTGGGAAGTCCCTCCAAAGTGTGGGGGTGGGTAGGAGGAGAGACGGGCGGCCCCGCCCCCTTCTGCAGGTGTGTATAGGGTGGGGGCGCTCCCCAGCAGCTGCGTCTCCGCCAGGCGCACCCCTTCTCACCCCAGCAGCGCGCTGCCCTCCCAGCCACCGGCGCACCGACCGCCCTCCCCCCGCGCGCCTGCCCCGCCCCGCCCCTGCACGCTCGCATACCCAGTCAGTCGTGCAGTGGCCCCGGGACGCTCGCACGCCTCCACTCCTGCACCCGTCGGTGACGTCACGTGGGGTAGACACTCCCACATGGGGGTGCGCGGCGGGGGGTGGGGGGGAGGCGGCGTTGCTCCCCGACACTCTCCCGGCACAGACAGCGCCGCCTCCTGCACCCCCCACCCCCGCCCACCTCGCACGCCCTCGGAAGCACAGACTCTCAGCTCTGCACTGGGGGTGGGGGGGGCCCCCCGCACCCCAGCCTCGCGCTCTCCGCCCGCCGCACCTCCGGGCCCCCTTACCCTCCAGAAGCATTGGGAGTTGTGGCAGGGGGCCTCGGAGATTCCCCGGACCCCTGTGCCAGGAGGGTGGCCGGTGCGCCCGCCCGCACCCCGAGGGCGGTGCCCGGGGGCGCTGCCCCATGGAGCCGGGAGGCGGGCGCCGTCTGCTCCCGGAGCTGTGACCCAAGTCGAGTCGGAGCTGTGTGTCGCAGCCGTCCGACCCCCGTGGATCATGCGCCGCCGGCCCCTGGCTCGTCGGGCCGTGAGCCCCCCACTTCCCGGCCGGCCCCGGCCCTCGCGCCATGGGCGGCGCACACCCTGGCCCCTGGCGGCGGCTCGGACCCTGGCCCCGGCCGCGCCGCGCTCTGCGCGCTCCTGTTCTTCCTTCTGCTGCTGGCAGCCGCAGTGCCCAGGTGAGCCCGCGCTACGCCCCGCCTCCCGCTGCGCTGGGACCCCCGGGGCTGTGAGCGTTCCCGCGGGGTCTAGAAAACTGAACGGAGAAAGGGCCGGGGTCCTGGGCCAGTCCTGGAGCCCAATGAGAGACAGCTGTCCTGGGAGGGGGCTGACCCGTGACAGCTCAAAGACCCTGGGCAATGCCGGGAGCTTGAGGGCCACTTGAGGAGCTGGGTGGGGGAAGGGGGCAAGTGCCAACCTGGGGTCCCAGCCGAACTGAGGGGCATGAAACCTCCCCTCAGAACTTGCCTTGGTGGGGCATTTGCTCCACCTCAGAGACTGACCCCCCACCCCCCGCAGATATTCGGGCTGTGTAGGGGAGGGGAGCAGTCAGGCCTCCGGGGTTGGGTGGGGAGCCACTGAGACCACAGCTGTAAGGGCTCTGGGAGGGGCAGAGTGTGCGCAGGCTCTGGAGGAGCCGCAAACTGGGCTGTAAACAGCAGCGTGTGGGTGCACGTGGGATCTGGGCGAGCTAGTGAGGGGTCCCCGAGGTTCCCATGAAGTCTGTGTGCGAGCGCATGTTCACAAGTGCGCAGGCGCATCCGTGGGTCCGACAGCCAGGCTGAACCCTCTGCCAGGCTTTGCCACTGGACACAAGCCCTGCAGAGCCCCCTTCGCCTCATGCCCCGTCCCATGCTTGGGGAGCCCTGTGCAGAGTGAACAGGGAGGCGGGTGCAGTGGATGGGGGTGTTGGAGGGGATGCTGGCGGGCTGACCTTGAGAAGTTGGGGTTCAGGACCCAGAAGCATGGAGTGCCACGCTGGATGGGACCTTCTTAGCCTCCCTCACCCCACCTGCCTGCAGGTCGGCACCCAATGATATCCTGGGCCTCCGCCTGCCCCCAGAGCCCGTGCTTAATGCCAACACCGTGTGTCTGACGCTGCCCGGCCTGAGCAGGAGGCAGATGGAGGTGTGTGTGCGGCACCCCGGACGTGGCTGCCTCGGCCATCCAGGGCATCCAGATCGCCATCCACGAGTGCCAGCACCAGTTCCGGGACCAGCGCTGGAACTGCTCCAGCCTCGAGACACGCAACAAGATCCCCTACGGGAACCCCATCTTCAGCAGAGGTACCCCTGCTCTCTGGCTGCCCCAGTGTTCCCCGTCCAGTGCCCCATCCCAGCGGCCAGCGGCCGGCTCTGCTGCTACTTTCTGGCCACATTCTGTCCTCTGAAAGTCCCTGGGTGGGCTGGGCGCAGGTGGGTCAGTGGACTCATGGAGGAGATGCAGCCCCTGGCAGTGGGGGGGGGCGGAGTGGGGAGCAGCATCCTTGCCAGGCGCCCTGTCAGGGGACACTGCACGTCTCAGCTCCTGGAGATAAGGCTAGCCACCCCCGCCTCAGTTTAGCCCTATCCAGCAGAGTCCGTGGGAAGGACCTTAGGGGCAAGCAGGGCAGGGTCAGAAGGATTTGACGGTGGCTGTTCCCGCAGGTGCGGCACCAGCTCTGTGTCATCCTTGGTGCCCCCAAACCCTCTGAATCAGAGGTACTGGGTGTGTCTGTCTCCTGCTCACAGGCCCTTCTGGGCCCTCTTCCCCTGGGCCACCCTTCGCCTGCCTGTAGCAGGGAACGCGGGAGAGCGCCACCTGGCTCAGGCTGGAGGTGGCAGGGTTGTGGTTCCTGCTCACACCGGCCTCCAGTGCTCTCAGTCTCCTTGGCTGGGCCTTTGGGGGAAAGCCTGTTGCCTCACCGGCCTAGCTGAGTCTCTCTTCTCTCAGTTGCTTGGTAGGGCTGCGTGTGTGTCAGGGGGGGTGTGCCTGGGAATGCAGAAACCTGGGTCCCCATTCCCCCTCTTGTCCAATATCAGGAAGGCAAAGGGATACCCCCTATACCTGTGGCTTTGGGACCCAGAGATTTCTGGGACGGGCAGGCTCCCAAGAACCCTAACTTCACACAGAGGCTAGGCTGGCGCTCAGGGGGTCACTGCTAATCCAGCAGAACCCCTCGGGATCCCCCACCCACCCCAGCCTCGCGTCGCAGGCACCCCCTGCCTGGTGCAGCCCCCGCCCCGCCCCCGCGCGCCCCTCCCGCCTCCCCGCGCGCCCGGGGCGCTGTTTCTCCCTCGGCCGAGCCCAGCCCGCCGCGTGTGGCGGCATGCAGCCGCGAACTAATCCCCGCGGGCCCCGCAGACGGCTCCCAGCCCGAGCCGCGCCGCCCCGCGCGCCCGCCCGCCCCCGCTCCGCCCGCCGCCTCCGGAGCCCCCCGCCACCCTCTCCCCCGCGGTGGGCGCACGCCTCCCGGTGATCCCCGGAACGGCCAGTGAGCCCAGGCCGGGCGCAGCGCCACGGCCGCTCTGCCCGCCGCTCTGCCCGCGCTAGCCGACACGAAGTGACAGGCCTCTGCACCTTTCATGCCCTGGCCCGGCCCGCCGCGGCACTCCCCCTGCGGGTGGTTAGATCACTGGCGCTCCCGAACCCCGACCGGCCTGCCCGCAGTACCCTACTGTCCTGGATCCCGCCGCTCCTGCAGCGGTCTCGCCTCCCAGGATCACTCCGGCAAGGGGAGTCGCTTAGGCGCACGCAAGGCCGGGTCAAACCAGCTAAGCACCCCTCTTCCCGGCCTTAGGGTCTCTTCCCCGTGGCCCGTCTGCTCCCCGAAGGACTGAGATTTCCTGGTTTCGCGAAGGCTTGGCCGGCGCGGACTGGAGGGCGGCCCCGGGGAAGACGCGGGGTCTTGGAAATTTGGGGCTGAGAGGGGAGCCGTGCGGCCGCGCGGGGTTGGCGTAGCGCCAGGCGCTCCCGGGTTCACCTGCAGTTTAATAAGCGGGAGGTGAGCCGAGGGGGCCGCTGGGTGGGGGAGAGGTTAGGGGTGTAGGGGGAGACTTGCCAGGGCTAGCCGGGCGGGGGGCGGGGCGGCGCGGAGGTGGGGGGGCGGGTCCGGGGGCTGGACTCTTGTCTCGGTTACTTTGGTTCTGCCCCGGCCACACCCCATTTAGGGGCTCTCTGGACCACCTGGCAGCCCCCTCCCGGGCGCATACGGCTCAAGCCCTCCAGGGTCTTTAAAGAGGACGCTTTTGGCTTTTGGTCATCTGGAGGATTGTATTGGAATCCCCTAGGCCTTTAAGATCTTGAGGGCCAGCCAGCCCGCTGGGTTGGGTCCCTCTTCCCCCTGTTTTCAAGCTATTGTGGGGCAAAGGTGCAGATGGGAGTCTCTTTAAGGGGCTTTAGGTCCGTGTTAAAAGCCAGCACTTGGGAGCAGAGAGATCAGTATAGCTAGTAAGGGCTTGTTTGATCTTGGACATGCCTAGCGCCCCCCCCCCCTCCTTCACCCCATGGAGTGATCTCTGAGCACAAGTAGAGAGCCAGATGTAAGCCCTGAGCAAGGTTTGGCCCCCAAACCAAAATAATAATAAAATATAATTCAGAGTCATCTGGGCGGAGCGGTTCCCGGGGCTTTCCCACTGTGCTGTTGCTGTCATCTGCTCTCAGCTGTTGACCCTTGTCTGAGATGCGCTGGGCTAAGGGGACAGGCTCCGGGAGACACCGTGGGAACCCAGACACTGCCAACAGCAGCGCTCAGAACGGGCCTTTATCTTGCCGGGAGCTACAGGGGCTGGAGGGGCTGGAGCCTGAGGGTGGGGGACAGGGAGAGGGGCCTTCAGGAGAAGAGACAGAGACAGAGAAAGCCCCAGGGGCCTGGGTGGTCCCCAGCCCCAGCTGCTTTGCCCAGTGCTGAGGATGCTGGGTACTCCAGGTGTTGGTTCTGATGACCCAGATAGCAGGTGGGTGGGCGCTGGGCTGAAGGGAGCTCTCATTATGAGATCTGGGTACCCCTCTAGCTCTCACTCATGCTGTGGGAGACTGCAGGAGGGGGCTCGGGCATCTGAGAGGGGCTGAGGGTCAGGAAGGTGACTGATGGGACTCACAGCGAGCACCAGGACTTGCCTTTCCCCAGGCCTAAACTCCGGGAAGGTCCTTGTGCAGATAGGCTGTGCCAGGAGAGGTTAGCGGATTCCCGAGGGCCAGGCCTGGCTTCTTTCCTCCTGGCTGTGTTCAGGGGTCACTCCTGGCTCTGTACTCGGGCGACACTACGTGGTGCAGGGGCTCAAACCAGGTTGGCTGCAAGCAAGGCAAGTGCCTTACCCACTGTCCTGTCTCTCCCCACACACACAGTGTTTTCTTCTCCCACCTTTCTTTGTTCTTCAGACTTGGGGATACTCAGAGTGGGCGACAGAGGTTCTGAAAATCAGTTGCCAGGGCCCCCTACATTCCTGTGAATCTACAGGTTCCTAGTAGTAGCCAACATGTCCTTTTAAGTCTCTCCTGGGTGTCGGGAGCTGCTCCGAAGCACTTTATTTGTACTTGAGGGTCCTTCAACCCCCATCCCTGAGTCCTATTATTATCCTCTCATTTCACAAGTGAAGCTGAGTTGCAGAGTAACTTGCCATTAGCCTCCTGGCTGGAAAGTGAGCCACAGAGCCAGGTCTCAGATGCAGGCCAGCTGGCCAGCGAGAGTGTCCCTGCATCCCACCTCCAAAGCCACAAGCCCACCCCACCTCCCTGACACGTGCCCCGAGGCAAGCTGAGCTGCAGGGAGTTTTATGAAAGAAGAAAAAGAAAAAACCAAACCAAACCATGAAGTACATGCCGGCATCTCCTCAGTACCTGTGTGTGTGCCAGCAAGAAGCTACGTTCAGTGTCACCCCTGATGGACACAGCTCCCGGCCTCTCGCCCAGGCCCCTGGAGCAGGCACAGACCCTGTGCACAGAACAAGTGGAGGTGGGGCTGCCCCAATCCTCCCTCCCTGACACCCAGAGGTGGGGCTCCCACTTCTCTGCTCCTGCTGGTTCCCACTCCTGGACCCTCTCTCTTCCACATCCTCGTGTCCTCCAAGTTTCCTCCCCAGCCCCTTCCTGGCCGTTGGCTGCGGCCTGTAGCAGCAGCTGACAGCACTTAGATGCTGGCGGGCCCTTGGCCCAGATCAAAGGCGGGGCAGCTAATTGTGCGTCTTAACGAGCACACCCCCAGGCTTGGGGCAGCCCAGCTGGCCACGGCCCCGCCCTCTCCCCCCTCCAGCTGGCCAGATGGCATGGTGCCTGAGTCTGCCCCAGACAGTCGGGCCAACACCGAAACTGGGGCCTGGCCCGGAGCTGGGGGGCAGAACCAGTGGGCTGGGTTTCCCCAAGGCCTGAATGCTGTGAGCAGAGGGAGAAACACACCAGCCCGGCCTGGCCACCCTAGCACATGGCTGTGACAGTCACCAGGGACTGTGGGATCATGCGTGTAGCCATCTGGGAGGGGTAAGGCGGGGGGGGGGTGAGGGCACCACTCAGGACTGCTCTGACCTCACCCTGGCATATGACAGACACTGGAAGATGGTTGTTGGTCAGGAGCATTCCTTGGGACCAGCCTGGGCTCTTTCCAAATGCCATGTGTGTGCAGACAGGACCATAGGGACTGGGAATCCACCCGGCTTCCTTCTCAGTGACCGAAACTCCCTAATGCCGAGTGAGTGTCCATCATCAGGTGATTGCCTAATGGGGCAGCTAGCGGATCCCAGCCAGTTTGTAAGCCCCCAAGACAATGGGCTGCCCTTCAGCAGTGTGGGTTGTGAGTGGGATTTTCTGATAGCCAAGATGCCTCTGGAGTCTGAGTTTGGCCTAGGAGAGAACTGGCCCACCAAGAGAGGTGCGGGGCTGTGCAGATGAAAGCCAGGATCTGCTCCGCCAGCCTTGAGGGTGCCTTCCTGCCCAGCACCACCCCCTGCGGGTCACCCAGTTCCCACCACCCCCTTGGAAGGTTCCAGCCCCAGCCGCTCCTGTCTGCTTGCAGTTGGGCTTCTTGTGACCCAAGTCCCAAGGTGCCATGCACACAGGCAAGGAACCTTTGAAGGGGTGGGTATGGGGGACCATCTGGAGGCACAGGTAGTTTGCTGGGGTCTGCACCAGTGGGCACCTGCAGGGAGTGGCCTGCAATGGTAGCCATGAGAGGGGGTGCACAGGCCAGGTTTCTCCATAATAGCTCCTGTTTATGGAATAAATATTAAACAGAAGTATAGTGTGATCCTAACTCATAATATTCCTGGAGCAATCACAAGGCAGATAATGACAGCTCCATTTCCCAGGTGAGTATACCAAGGCACAGAGAGGTGAGGTCACTTGGCCAAGGTCACACAACAGGAGCCAAGATTTCAACAAGGCATACTCTGATGCCAAAGTTCATGCTCTTATCTACAAAATATATGGGGTGTGTGGGGGGTGCAGGGCTGGGCAGGGAGAGAACTAGCCCCTGTGAGACAGAGGAAGATTGCTAGCCTGGGCGAGGGTCTTTGTTCAGCTCTGGTTGATATCAGGGTCTGTGAGCGTGCTAGGGAGAATATACTCATGTGGACTGGTAAGACCTTTTGGTTGCCTCTGGCTGGTTTTTGCTTTTGTGGGGTGGAGGCATTTTTGGGCTACATCTGGTGATGCTTAGACATTCCTTCTAGCTCTGCATTGAGGAATTACTCATGACCATGCTCAGGGAACCATATGGGATGCCAGGGATCAAACCCGTGCAAATGACCGTCTCACTGTGCTATCAATCCAACCCACTTTTGGCCGCTTCTGCATCTTGACTTCATAAGTCTTGTGTCTCGGGCCAGATCCTGGCCTCCCGGCCACCACCTGGGCCCGGGCAATGCGACACTCTCTGCCGCCTTGACTGGGGCTGTTGCTCTCCCTCGCTTTCTCTTCCACTGTTCTCTTTCCGGGATGCAAAGACTGTTCATGAACTGCTCCAGAATCACTTCTAGTGGGTCCTTTCTTGTATACAGAGTAAGGGGATGGCACAGGCAGGCAATGTGGGGGCAGGGGGCAATGGGGAGGGGCATCTCATCTTTCTGTGCATTCATCTTTCCTGTGATTGATTGATTGATTGATTGATTTTGCTTTTTTGGGTCACACCCAGTGATGCTCAGAGTTACTCCTGGATCTGTACTCAGGAATTACTCTAGGTGGTGCTCGGGGACTATATGGGATGCCGGGGATCGAACCCTGGCTGGCACGGGCCAGCCGCGTGCAAGGCAAATGCCCTACCTGCTGGGCTATCGCTCCGGCCCTTTCCTGTGATTTTCAATTCCACCAGGGGTCATTTATTTATTGGAGGGTGCACACACAGCAATGCTCAGGGGTTACTCTTGGCTCTGCACTCAGGAATGACTCTTGGTGGTGCTCAAGGGACCCTGTGGCATGCTGGGGGTGGCACCGGGTCAGCCGCATGCAAAGCAAGCGCTCACCTGCAGTACTATTGCTCCAGCCCTAGGTCATTTATTCCTCAGGTTTAATTGTGCCCTTTTTGTTCAGGGTGACGCTGAAAGGACCATAGCACATGATTGGAATGCTGGAACCCTTGGTTTAAGCCCCAGAACCTTATGATCTCCTGAGCACTGAACCAGGAGTATTTTTCTACCAAAAGTCCTACCTAGTGTGGCCCCTAAGCCAAAACCATTTTGCCTTCTTTCTGCAGGTTTATTTCAAATTTGCCATAGGTGGAGAGGTAATGGGTTAAGAAAGAATGTGCTTATCAGAAAACTTATCACATTAGAAAGAATGTGCTTATCAGATAACTTTCTGCCCCATTGGAACCCCATGGAGGCATGCATTCTAGGCTTACTAGTGAACTTGATGAAATGGGGGCGGGAGGAAGGTGCAGAAAAGTGGGAAGATCCCAACCTATCCTGTGTGGGGAGGTTTCTACCTTTATGGGGAGTTTCTATTCCCCCTTTGGATTCTATGCCTTGGTGCCAGATCCCTCTCCCACATTGGGCCTCAGTTTCCCCTCGGTTTGGCCAGAAGTTTGGCGGTGGTGGGCAGAGGGCATGTGGAAATCCCTGGTTCTGGTCGCCCGCTGCAGGATTCCGGGAGAGCGCCTTCGCCTACGCCATCGCAGCGGCCGGAGTGGTGCATGCCGTATCCAATGCTTGCGCCCTGGGCAAGCTGCGGGCCCTGCGGCTGCGACGCCTCCCCGGCGCGGGGACGAAGAGGCTTTCCGCCAGAAGCTGCACCGCCTGCAGCTGGACGCGCTGCAGCGGGGGAAGGGCCTGAGCCACGGGGTCCCGGAGCACCCAGCTCTGCCCCCCTGCCAGCCCCTGGCCTGCAGGACTCCCTGGGAGTGGGGCGGCTGCAGCCCGACGTGGGCTTTGGGGAGCGCTTCTCCAAGGACTTTCTGGACTCGCGGGAGCCACACCGAGACATCCATGCGCGCATGCGGCTTCATAACAACCGAGTCGGGAGGCAGGTGAGACTCCCCCGCTCACCTCCAGGGCCCTCTCCTCAGGGCCTCCCTCCTCCTGGGACCAGATGCATCACCCAAATCTGCACGGGTTCCTTGGGCGCTCCTGGTGAAGCCCACGAATGGGCAGTTACCTGCTTGCTCCAGGCACTTGACTAGGCCCTGGGTGGCCGCTACAAAGGAAGCCCTGTCCTGGGTTAGCTCTGTCCTTTTCCTCCCTGAACTCTGGAGAGAATCTGGGGCCGTCACCGAGGCAGGGTCCTGGCCCTGCGCACTCCTCCATGGACAGATGGAGAAGCTTCAGCACAACTTCCCCTGACCCTGGAACGCAGCCCTGCTGCATCCGGATGCCTGTGCTTCTGGGCTGGATGAGGGACCCCAACAGAGCGGTTTGGAGGGGGAAGCCTGCCTCTGCCTCCTTTCTCACTGACCCTCAAACCTTGACCTAAAAAAGAAAAAAACTTTTATTGGTGGTGTCAGGAGTCAAACCCAGCTTCAGCATGCTTGACCACTGAGTATCCCCGCTCCTTTCTTCCCTGATGTCGAATACTTATATTACCTTAGAGGGGAAGAGAGAGAGAGTGAGAGAGTGAGAGAGGGAGAGAGGAAGAGGGAGAGAGAGGGAGAGGGAGAGAGAGAGGGAGAGAGAGAGGGAGATAGAGAGACAGAGGGAGAGAGAGAGGGTGAGAGAGGGAGAGGGAGAGAGAGGGAGAGGGAGAGAGAGAGGAGAGGGAGAGAGGGAAAGTGAGGGAGAGGGAGAGGGAGAGAGGGAGAGGGAGAGAGAGGAAGAGAGGGAGAATGAGAGAGAGAAGAGAGAGGGAGAGTGAGAGAGGGAGAGGGAGAAAGGGAGAGGGAGAGAGAGGGAGAGTGAGAGAGAGAAGGAGAGGGGAGAGAGAGAGAGGGAGAGGGAGAGAGAGGGAGAGAGAGAGGGAGAGAGAGGGAGAGAGAGAATGAGAGAGGGAGAGAGAGAGGGAGAGAGTGAGTGAGAGAGAGGGAGAGAGGGAGAGAGGGAGAGTGAGAGTGAGAGAGAGTGAGAGTGAGAGAGGGGGGGAGAGAGACAGAGAGAGAGCAAGAGAGAGAGAGAACAAGTCTGTCTTTTCTGGGCTGCTTTTTCTCAGTGTTGGGGACTCACGTGCCTCCTGGTGTCTATAGGCTTCACATCAGCCTATAGGACACAGACTGTTTCCAATTCCCTCTCTGGGTCAACATAAGCATAAAGATAACATGCTTAATAACTGAAGGCTTATGTTAAGATGTGGAAACCAAGGCACAGAGCACCCAAGAAGCCCAGTCAAAGTGCTCCAACTCTGAGAAGTGGTCGGGCAGGCTGGCACAGGCCGCACAGCTCTGCACCCCAGCTCCACCAGTCTGGACTGTGTGGGCACATGCATGCACTCACGCACAGGTGCACACACAACTACTCACGTACACACAGCAACTCATGTACTCATACTCATGTACTCATACATGCACGCACTCACGCACAGGTGCACACACAGCTACTCACGCACACACACAGACTCATGTGCTCATACTCATGTACTCATACATGCACGCACTCACGCACATGTGCACACACAGCTACTCACGTACACACACAGACTCATGTGCTCATACTCATGTACTCATACATGCACGCACTCACGCACAGGTGCACACACAGCTACTCACGTACACACACAGACTCATGTGCTCATACTCATGTACTCATACATGCACACACTCACGCACATGTGCACACACAGCTACTCACGTACACACACAGACTCATGTGCTCATACTCATGTACTCATACATGCACACACTCACGCACAGGTGCATACACAGCTACTCACGTACACACCGAGACTCATGTACTCATACTCATGTACTCATACATGCACGCACTCACACACAGGTGCATACACAGCTACTCACGTACACACCGAGACTCATGTACTCATACTCATGTACTCATACATGCACGTACTCACACACAGGTGCATACACAGCTACTCACGTACACACAGAGACTCATGTACTCATACTCATGTACTTATACATACACGCACTCACGCACAGGTGCACACACAGCTACTCATGTACACACCGAGACTCATGTACTCATACTCATGTACTCATACATACACGCACTCACGCACAGGTGCACACACAGCTACTCACGTGACACACAGACTCATGTACTCATACTCATGTACTCATACATGCACACACTCACGCACAGGTGCACACACAGCTACTCACGTACACACACAGACTCATGTACTCATACATGCACGCACTCACGCACAGGTGCACACACAGCTACTCACGTACACACAGACTCATGTACTCATACTCATGTACTCATACATGCATGCACTCACGCACAGGTGCACACACAGCTACTCACATACACACAGACTCATGTACTCATACTCATGTACTCATACATGCACACACTCACGCACAGGTGCACACACAGCTACTCACGCACACAGACTCATGTACTCATACTCATGTACTCATACATGCACACACTCACGCACAGGTGCACACACAGCTACTCACATACACACAGAGACTCACGTACTCATACCCATTCATATATGCACATGAACTCACACAGAACTCACACACATACACACATGCGCACACACATGCACACATGTGCATGCACCTACTCACACACACCCACTCATGCACACACGTATTCACACACAGCACATACACAGGCACTCATACACATGTGCATAATACCCCACTCACAGACTCACATACTTATGCACACACATGTACTCATGCACATCCACACACTCACACACCTATACACATGCACACATGTGTACTCACACACATAAGCACACATACTCACACACATTTGCTCACACATGTACTCAGGCACACACGTGCACACACTCCACACATGTACTCATGCTCACATATGTGCACACACGTACTCACAGGCACTCACGCACATACACACACACATTCAGGCACCACCTGGCGCCTCCCAGGCCCTTGTGGCAGTGCGCACCCTCCTTCCCTGGCTCTTTGGCCCAGCCCTTCCCGGGCCAGGCCCGGCCTGCTCAGCCCTTGTTCCTGGCTGCCCTCCTCTGGCTGGCACCTTCTGCTCACTTCCCTCTCTTGGGCTTTCCATTCAGCCAGGGTGCCCTTCTCCTGCCACAAAACCCTCCCAGCAGCCCTTGCTATTTCCATCCTGGCCTAGAGGCGAGGTAAACTGAGGCATACTGCCCAGCTCCCACCCACCCCTGCCTCAGCAGACACGCTGCTCTTTCCCCAAGCCTCGATACTTCCCCAGTCAGGACCCATGGAACCACCTCCTCCTCCTCATTAAATGGGTTAATTCATAGCTGCTGCCTGTGGGAAGCAGATGTCCCCAAGCTGTGGGCTGGGGAGGCCTCGGGCTGGTTCCCACTTGGTGCTGACATGCAAACTGCAGAGCCTGAAGGCGTGGAGGGCCCCGGCTGGCTGCTGGCCTCTGAGACGGTGCTGCTCTCCTCTGTCTGAGCTGGTGTGGCGGGGGCTGGGAAGGAGCATGTGGCGCTGTGGGGCCTCTGGAGGTTAATGGAGCCGAGGGCTTGGAGAACAGGTTGAGAGCCGGGCAGTTGCCGTACAGTCCCCCACGGGCCTGAGCCTTCTCCACTTTCAGGAGGCTGGGGGGTCTCTGCTGCTTTTCAATCAGTGCCCTTGGCCCCAGGTGGTGCCTCCTCCCCCCCCCCCCCACCTTAGCACTCAGCCTTGTGCAGAATCAACCCCAGCTAGTATAAAGGGTGTGCTTGTCTCCCCAGCCCCTACGCTTGATTCCTTTCTAGGCTGCTTGCAGTGGGCTTTAAGAGCCCAGAAGAGATGGTTTTCAGCAATACCCCCACCCCCAGCAACTACCAGCTCACAGCCTGGAGCAAGGCCAGTGGCCTTGGGGCTGGGATCTAGTCAGGCTGCCCCCACTCCAGGGATTGGAGGGAGAGGGACTTTCCCTGAGGATTGGGGATCCCCCTCAGGAAGCAAGAGCCTCCAGCCCCAAGGGCCCCTGCAGCTGCTGGGGAGGAGAGGAGGGGTGCAGGAAGGAGGGAATTCCCCAGGGAGAGGGGCTGTCCGGGTGGGAAGTGGATGGAGAGGCCCCCAGAAAGCAGGTTCTGGAGGGAGATGGGGAGCCCTGTGCCTGGCCCCAGCCTTTGGGTTCCTCCGGTCCAGCGGGAACTAGTTCCCAAAGCCTCGGAGGTCCTCCTCAGAACTGGGTCTGCGTGGTGGTGGTGGTGATGAGTGGGAGGAGCTAATGGCCCATGGCCTCACCCCCCTGCCCTGCCTCCTTCCGCAGGCGGTGATGGAGAACATGAGGCGGAAGTGCAAGTGCCACGGCACGTCGGGCAGCTGCCAGCTCAAAACCTGCTGGCAGGTGACGCCCGAGTTCCGCGCGGGGGGGGGGCGCTGCTGCGCGGCCGCTTTCAGCGGGCGACGCTCATCCGGCCGCACAACCGCAACAGCGGGCAGCTGGAAGCGGGGCCCGCAGGGGGCGCCCCTCGGCCGCGCCGGGCACGCCCGCGCCGCGTGCGCCGCGCCAGCCCCGCCGACCTGGTCTACTTCGAGAAGTCCCCGGACTTCTGCGAGCGCGAGCCGCGCCTGGACTCGGCGGGCACTGCGGGGCGCCTGTGCAACAAGAGCAGCGCCGGCCCCGACGGCTGCGGTAGCCTCTGCTGCGGCCGCGGCCACAACATCCTGCGCCAGACGCGCAGTGAGCGCTGTCACTGCCGTTTCCACTGGTGCTGCTTCGTGGTCTGCGAGGAGTGTCGCATCACCGAGTGGGTGAGCGTGTGCAAATGAGCACCGCCGCCCCGCAGCCCCGTCCCTGCCCGCCCTCCCGCCTCCTCCCACCGCCCTCGGAGGGGATCTAAAGCAGGCTGCGTGGCCTGGACAGGATCCCGGACCACGCGACCTCCTTCTAGGCTCTCTCCCATTCACCTATCCTGAGGGTCCCATCAGCTGCCATCACTGGACAGCCCAGGCCTGCCTGGACCCCACTCCTCGCTTCCGCAACTCCAAGACTAATGGGCCTCCCCGATCCCTGGAGCCCCAGACTCAGAGGGCATAGCCAGGCTGGGATTGCTGCTCTAGGGTGACCCGAGGGCTTGTTGCTTTGGGTCTTTCTTCTGGGGCACAAAACAGTGAATAGAGAGGGGAGGGATTCAGGAAAAGAAACGGACAGGATTCAAGCCAAGTGCTTCCATGGAGACCCCAGGACACCCCTAGTCACCCCCCACCCGCCTCTGCCCCTCATCATTCATTTAACCTATTTATTTTGCACCCTTTGTGGCCTGGCACCTGGCCCTGAGGGGGTGCTTGGGATACAGGATGTGAGTCAAAGTCAGCAGCTGCCCTCTGGTGTTTACATTCTGGCTTGGGGACATGGGCAATAAACTCGTGCTACACAAACACGTTTGTTTCCGACACTGCTCTGTGCGGGTGGGCATTTGACAGGGGGTGCCCTCCGCTCACTTCCATGGGCATTGCCTTCTGGTGAGTGGCAGGAAGGGGGACAGGCTGATGGGGTAAGGAAAATGTGAGATGGCTAGAGTCACCTCAGTGGTGGATGCGGACAGTGGACACACCAACTGGGCCAGGGCCTCATGATGGTTGGGCTCTGGCTGGCCGCCTTGTCCCCAAGCCCTCTGCCACAAGCCGGGCGCGCGTGGCGGTGCCAGCAGCTGAGCAGAGACAGGAGGTGCTTGGAGAGAAATAATCCTGGGCAAGACCCAGCTCAACTCCAGGCAGCCCAGCGCCCCGGGAGCAGGTGGGGCTCCAGAGGTGTAGCCAGGGAGGAGGGTGGCGGGCAGGGAGGGCCCCGGAGACTTCCAGTCTGGGTTGTGCTGTCTCCCATTCTGGCCAGGGGAGACGGATGAGGGAAGGCTGGGGGTGGAGGGACATCATCTTGGGGTCTCTTGCGACTCAGGTCCCCCGCCAGGTGCCCCTGGCAGGCCAGCATGCTCCCCCACCCACCCCTTCTCCCTACCACCATAAAAAACGGTGCTGAGCCAGCAGCTTGGGTCTAGCCTGGCACCTCTCCTTGGCTAGCACATGGGCTGTTTTTTCTGGGACAGACCCTCGAGGAGGGTGGTGGAGAGGGAGGTGGGGTCAGGATCCGGGAAGGAGCCCTTGAAGTCACCTTCATCCAGGCCTTCATGCTGCTCCTGGCTCTGGCTTGCCAGCCTGCCTCAGTTTACCCCAAGCACCCTTCTAGATCTGGATGAAGTCTTCCTCTTATTTTCTCCCCCACCCTGCTTGTGTCAGCCTCCACACGTCCACTGCAGCTTTATTTTATTTTTTTTGGCTTTTTTTTTTTTGGGTCACACCCAGCGATGCTCAGGGGTTACTCGTGGCTCTGCACTCAGGAGTTCGCTGCAGCTTCTTGACTGCCACTGTCCGTGTGGGGGTATAGGGGAGAAGGAGCCTCTCTAGCTAGGCACCCCCCTGCTGTCCCAGGTCTGCTTTCCAAATAAAACTGAGTTCTCCCATGTTCAGAACACGCCCCTTGGTTTCCGCTTAGCTCGACACTAGAATTTCCACACCATCACCAAGAAAGCTCTGCCACCTTAGAGGAGGCTGGGGGCTTCTGTCCCACCCACCCACCCCACACAGCCCCCTTGAGGCAGCCACACAGGCAGGGAGCAGGCAGAGTCCGGGAGGAGGAGGCAGGAGCGGACAGGCATACCTCTCTCATTCCTTTCCTCTTGTTCATGCAGGAGCGTGGGGCTGGGATCCCTCCCAGGCCAGGGAGGAGGAGGGGAGAGTGGGAGTGTCCAGGGGAGAGGGTAGTTCCGGTTTGCTCCAGGGGCCACTCTGACAGAACCCTTTGACTCCCCCTTCCTAGCGGTCTAGGCTGGAGGGAGGGGCCCTCGTAGGAGACCCCTGGGGCTTGGGTGTCTAGGTAGGTACAATCACTCTAGAGTACTCTGGGGGAAGACGGGGGCAGATAGTCCAAGTAGGAAAGATGTAAAAATCTCACCATGGCATGAAACTAAGAGGTGAGCTAGTAGAACAGGGGGCCATAAGGAGGAAACAGGCCGGAAGGAGGCCAGGGAGGGGAGAAGGTGAGTGATCTAGATCTAGTGTGTTCTCCAGGAAGGGGTGGATTGGGGTCTAGGAGGTTGGGCCCCAAGGTGTGAGGGACAGGGGAAGGAGACATGTTTGGTCAAGTTACATCCTGATGATCAGAAGCAGGCTTGCCTGATCTGTACAGAGACGGAGGAAAAGTTGGGGGTCACCCCACCTTCCACTGGGCCAGAAGCTGGGATTCCCTCAGCTAGAGCCAGAGCCCGTGGCAAACATCATCAGAGCCCTAAAGGGAGCTGTGGAGGTCATGGCGCTCTGGGAATAGGGGCCCAGGAGACACCCAGGTTGCCAGTTGCTGCAGACTGGAATGGGGAGGGGGCACAGCATTGGAGTGGGGACTGGAGGAGAGATGACAGGGGCTGGGAAGAGGGAAGATCCCGACTTTCTGGAACAGACCCTCCAGGAGTGGGAAGAAGGATGGTCCAACTCAAGGGATCACGTCCTACTTCCTCCGGCTGCCTGTCTCGTTGCACCCCAGTGGCCGTGGGGGCAGGCTGAGGACAGGAGGCTGGACAGCTGGGACCCCACAGGCTGGCTTCAGCAGCCAGCCAGGCTGGCAACAGGAAGAGCAGAAAGGGGTGCAGGCGGGCCCAGAGGGGCTGTGGAGTCAATCCCCTTCACCTTGGTGGACATGGGACACCTTGCCAGAGGGAACCGGTGGAAGCAAGGTGCTCTGGGGAAGGCAAGGGAGCAGGCAGACCAGCAGTCAGCACGAGGTGAGGGTCAGGGACCGGTAAGACTGACAGTGCGGCCTACGGGGGTGGGGAGCCCAAACCGCAGCATCCTGCTCCTTCAGTGGCCCAAGGTCCCAGCATGGGCGGAGAGGAGAGCAGAGACGCGGTCCTGGGAACAGCCCGAGGGCCCAGGCCCGGTAGGTGAGAAGCAAGGTCAGGGGCAGGAGGCCGTCGCAGCGCGGGAATGAACTCGGTCTGCGCTCGCGGCACCCCCCCCACCGCCCCCAGCAGCGGGACCTTCCACTTTGGAGCCACGCCAGGCCCAAGTCGCAGCCCCTCTCCTCCCCTCCCAGCACCTCCCCCTCCCGCCACCCCTTTCTCATGTGGTTGCCGGCAGCTGCCTGCGCGTCGCCCCAACCCCTGCGCTCACGGCACGGGGACTTTCCAACAGGGGAAAAAATGACTTAATGAGAGTGGGAGCCGGGGCGGGAGGGACAAGGTCCCTGTAATCACGGCTCGGCTGCGGGGGGCCTGCGCGCCTCCGGCCCTTCCCCCAGCTTCCTGCCTCCAGCGCCCCCTCGGCTCTGCTGGCGGAGGAGGACAGGCTGGCGATGGAAGGTGGGGTCTGGGCTGGGCGGGGTGGGGGGGCTTTTTTTTTTTTTGCAGGTTGCTGGACGTCTTTGCGCCCTAGCCCTAGATTTGCCCGTGGATGCAAGTGAGGCTCTCCCATCGATCTTGTCGTTGAGTTAGTGGGGGGGTGGGGGTGGGTGGGCAGGAGCTCTGCTTGCTTGGAGTCAGGCTCCTAGAGGGTGAATTAGAGGAGTGAGGGATGGCGGGGAGAGAGAGGAGAGAGAAAGGGGAGAGGGGGAGAGGGGAGGAAAGAGAGAGGGAGAGAGGGAGGGAGAGAGACAGAGAGATAGATAGAGAGAGAGAGAGAGAGAGAGAGAGAGAGAGAGAGAGAGAGAG
>JAJIBD010015941.1:20000-30054 GCA_021461705.1 Cryptotis parvus | reverse complement strand
CCACTAGACTTTTGAAAATATGTCATATATTCCTTTTGTTTCCGATAATTGTCTTTCATTAAAGACAATTAATTTTGTCTTTGCCTGAATTCTTCCCTCATAAAACCATTAGCAGATGCTTCCTGACATTTGTGTTGCCTTAGACTTATTTTTACCTCTTTCTTGTAAGTGCTCTATATTCTTACAGCCTCCTTTCCTGTGGATTACGTCCAGTAGGTTTCTTCAAAGAAATAGTCTAGGACTACATTTATTATTACCCACATGTATCTTCTTGAAATGTCAAAGCCCTCCCCCTTTTTTTTTTTTTCTATTTGGGTTTTAGATTACACTTGACATACCCAGGGGACCGTATATGGGTGCCAGGGATGGAATCTACATCAGCGGCATGCAGCTCAAGTACCCCACCTATTGTGCTAGTTCTCCAGCCTCATTTTTTCCTTACTGAGTCTGAGCTAAAGTTATAGGTCCCCTTCCTAGTATCTAATCAGCTGGTCAGAACGGTCTTTTTTGATTTGAGGACACACCCTCTAGTTCTCAGGGAACTACTTTCAGCTCTATGCTTAGGGGTTGCTTCTGGTGTTACTTGGGTGACCATATGATATTGAGCGTCAAATCTGGCCCTCCTGCATACAAAGCAAATTGACTTTCTTGTATTTCGGCTATGCATAAGGTTTTGTTTATTGTGTTTAGACATTATTTTGAAACACCTTCTCTTGTCTTTTCTACTTGAGTCAGTGGTTGCTAGACCTTGGGTTTACATGAATCAGTAAAATTTATGAGTAATTATGAGACTCTAGATAGGGTGTTTGGTCAAGTAAACAGAATTAAAAGTCTTTTATTTTTATTGTTAGTAATATTCCAAGTAAGTGATAATACAAATATTAGTTTCATGAAAATATAATGAATGTAGAAGTTGTTGCTGGTGATTGGAAATCACTAATCTAAACAAAATAGCGTCTTATACATATTCAGATCCATTTCTCTTACCCTGCTCTTCCCTTACTTTATATTGTTCTTATAGTAGCATTGTGACATTGTAATGTGTCCTATCTTAACTAAATTTTAAGCTCCCATGAAGGCAGGGGTCCAGGTTTTTCTTATTTCTTCCCTAAGATAATTTCTCAATTTGTAACTTTAGCCGCTATTTTGTATCCATCTGGTATATCTGCATTAAGAAACTACCAAGTCTTGATACTTCAGTTATAGCATGTTACCCTTACTGGTTACTGAACTTCTGAACTTAAGCCATTTAATTTTTTGATAGTTAACTTTGATGTTAACCAGATTTTGCATTTGTATTGTTTCATGACTTTAATCATTGCTCTGTCTTGTTAGGAAAGGAAACTTATAATCTTGAGTTGCCGATCTTAACATAGAATTTATTTCTTGGTTTTTAACTGTTTAGGAAACCGAAGGTCAAGCAGTGTAACTGGAGGGGTTGTACATGTATGTGTTTTCGGTTCATAGTATCAAGTGATAGGACCTTTAGTTATTTAAATTAGGTCCAGAAGTATACCATGTTTAACACCAGACTATATATAGTGTAGTTCATTGAAGATTAATGATAATATACTTTATTACAGTTATATGTAATGTACTTTATTGCAGTTATATATAAACATAAATTTTATTTTTTTAAGTTGTTTTGATTCTATGGCTCATCCTTTCAGCAAATTAATAAGTTAATCAATATTGATTAAATTTTCTTGATTTTGTTTTTATCCCTCCATTCTCAGGTGCTACTCAAGTATTGGGAAAGTTCAGGATGCCTTTATATCTTACAGGCAGTCTATTGATAAATCAGGAAGCAAGTGCAGATACGTGGTGTTCAATAGGGTAAGACTTTGTATAAATGACATGATTTATTAAAAAAGTTGTCATATAATACTTTTTGGCTATTATTATTATAAAGTTAAGTTCTTCTTAATCAATACTCTCTTTCTCTTGATTTCTCTTTCCAGTGTGCTATATCAGCAGCAGAATCAGCCTATGGATGCTTTACAGGCCTATATTTGTGCTGTGCAATTGGATCATGGTCATGCTGCAGCCTGGATGGACCTAGGCACACTCTATGAATCCTGCAACCAGCCCCAGGATGCCATTAAATGCTACTTAAATGCAACCAGAAGCAAAAATTGTAGTAATTCCTCTGCACTTGCAGCGCCAATTAAGTATTTACAGGTAAAAGTTTTAAGTAGTATTTTTAAAGGCACATATTTATGCCATGACAGGCAGGAGGAGGGTGGCTAGAAAGTTTGTCTAGCTGTGTTTTGATGTCTATAATTTGTTTCATATTTTGTAAACATACCATAGCTTATAATATTCTTTCACTTTTCATTTAAGTAAGATATGCAGTATTTTAAAATATGCTATTTTGCACATTTACTCTGTTGATGCTTATTAATTTGCATGTTTTTTCTATGTACTGTCTGCATTTTTAAGTTGTCATAGCATTTTAGATAAAAGAACACAAACACTGTATTTCCCTCTTGCTTGGAGTTTCATGAGGAGACAGCTTTGAGAACTCTGAAAACAGAGATCAGCTTTGTTTTAATTCTCACAAAGGTTTATGTTCTGGTTACCCTCTTTATACTTAGTATCTTTCTGAAACCCCAAATTAAGAATCTATTTTCTTTTTAAGAACAATTAGTTATAGCATTTAGGAAGATTTAGTGGACTTGCTCTTACTCAAGTAGGCTTGTGTTAAATTTGCTTTTTACATAATTTTTCCTAGGCTCAGTTGTGTAACCTTCCACAAGGTAGTCTACAGAATAAAACTAAATTACTTCCTAGTATTGAGGAGGCATGGAGCCTACCAATCCCTGCAGAGCTTACCTCCAGGCAGGGTGCCATGAACACAGCACAGCAGGTGAGAAGTTGGGTTATATTCTGCAGGTGCCCAGCTTTAAGGGTTCTTTTCAATCTGTAGTGGTCAAGCATATTCTACTGAGCACAGGGGGCTTTTTTAATTAAAAGCCTTTGAATTGTGAAGGGAAAATAGTTCAAAATAAAACTCCCTCTGATATGGGAAGAAATTTTGGGGTGCCACTTTAGAGCCTTTGTGCATTTTCGTGAAATTGAAGGAAATTTATTAAACAAATGCAGCAATTTTGTTTCAAAGCAAGTTTTTCAAAGGAAGGTACACATTCCTCCATTGATGATTAATTTGATTTTGATTTTCCAATAATTGCAATCAGCGATGTCCACATAGCTTTGAAAAGTATACAGCTTGTAAAGTTTTATGATTTGAAGGAATGAATTAAGAATATAGAGAACCCTATTTTTGTCTTCCTTCTGTGATTCTTAGGCATGTAAACCTCATCATCCAAATACTGAACCTGTATTAGGCCTCAGTCAAACACCAATTTCACAGCAATCCTTGCCACTACACATGATTCCTTCTAGCCAAGTAGATGACCTGTCCAGTCCTGCCAAGAGGAAAAGAACATCTAGCCCAACAAAGGTATATATATTTTAGAGAATTAGAAAATCCCAATCAAAAATAAACTCCCAACTGCCCTGATGGGTGCAATTTGAGCATTTCGGCCCTTTATTTTTAATCTGTGGACATCAGAGTGAAAGGTTTGAGTTTTTTCATCCCAAATTCTTAGCATCATATTAAATTTAGAAACTAGGGATAAATTTGCATTCATCAAATCATTTTATTCATCTCCCTGCCGTTAAGACCTCAACACACTTTTCATCATCACTTTCTACTGACATTGAAATAATTTAATGTTTGATCTAGTAAACAGTATGGTGTTTAGGTTAGGTATTTGGGCCATAGTTTAGGGGTGGGCCTTTTGGGGTGGCTTGTTAAATAATGTATAAATTTTCATGATTTTCCAAATTTACTGTGCATGTAAAGTTATTTTTAAGAGAATTTGATGTCATAATTTTTATATGTAACTATTTCAACTCAGTCATTTTACTTCCATTAGTCATTATTGTGTGGCTCTAACCAAATATTCTTCTCGGTTTTTTGTTTGTTTTTGTTTTTTTTTAATCAATTTTCCTTAGACTACTGCTGATAATTGGAGTAGTGGCCATGCAGTGTCACATCCTCCAGTACAGCAACAAGCTCATTCATGGTGCATGACACCACAGAAATTGCAGGTATGTGAGATGAATTTTTTGGCAGTTTTCCTGTTAAATAAGAACAGAGGTAGTAAATTTGATTTTAATGGCGGCAAGAGTCAACAGGTTATTCACTTAAGTTCATATAAACCTACATATATGCCAAATAGAGATAATCTATTCTTGGTTCTCCACAACTTTTGTTTAATTATTAAAAGATTACACAGTTACATGTTTGGAGTTGCATAATATTGAGTATATAAATTCCCCTTCTAATTCTTCTATTTCTATTTATTCATTCTCCAAATATGAAGCTAGTGTTACTCAGTTCTTGCCTATCTTTCCAGATACCTAATATGCATCTTTTTTTCTCTCACCAGTTTTATTTTATCTATCTTTGTACACAAATGGGAGACTACATATATATATTACAGACCTTCCTATGTTTCCTTGTTCTTTTATGACTATGAAACATTGGGGGGCGGGTGGGGGTCCACACATCACTGTGCGTGCAAAATCACTGTCGGTACACAGCGGACCCTGTAGGATCCCAGGGGACCTCACCTGGGTCATCTGCTTTCAAAGCAAGTGCCTTAACTTCTGCACTACCTCTCCAGTCCCAAAACGGTTTTGAACATAGATTTTTATACCATTATATAAGTAGATCACCGTTTTAGACAGCCACATCATCTTTAAACTTTTTCCAAATCTGGGTGCCAGAGAGAGAGTACAGGGTTTAAGAAGCTTGACTTTCTATGCTGCTAAACCTAGTTTAGCCCTTCACTATCACTATCTTCCCAGTTAATCATCTATTTGCTAGAGCGGGCACCAGTAATATCTCCATATGTCCTGTCTCATGCGAGTAGACCCCAAAGGCATCTGCTTGCTCCAGGAACATAAAGACATAAACATAAAGTTTAGCCCTTGGCATCACATATGTTCTCAGGTACCATCATTGGGTGTGTTCCAACTGTTTCACCTCTCCTACCCACCAAAAAAGTTTTTCCTGGGGAGGGGAGGGTTAGGATAATGCCTAGGTTGGGCATTTGCCTTGCACAAGGCCAGGTTCAATCCCAGGCGTCTCATCTGCTCACCCCTGCCCAGCACTGCCGGGAGTAATTCCTGAGTGCAGTAGAGTCAGGAGTAACCCCTGCACATTGCTGGGTGTGACCCAAAAAGCCAAAAAAAAAAAAAAAAAAAATTTTTTTTTTCTTTCACAGTTCAATGTATTTTTAAACTTAATAGCTTTCTCTGGAAGTTGAAAATAATTTGTCTATGAGCATAATTTCATGTCCCTTTATATCACATAGGCCAGAGAGATAGTCTTTTAGGTAAGGTGCCTGCCTTTAGTGCAGTTGACCTGTGTTCAACCTGACCCTGCATATGGCTGGTCCCCCAGCACTGACAAGAATACAAAGTACTCTTGGTTCCTGAGTACAAAGCCAGGAGTTAAATCCTGAGTACCTCTTGGGTGTAACCCAAAAACAAAGGATCTCAAAGATGACTTATATAAAATAAACCCTTTTAGAGTAAATGTTTAATTTAAGTCCAGCACAGACACTGATGCTGGAAACACCTGGGAAGTTAGTTTGCTTTAATGCAGCAAGACCAAACATGTATTTTCCCCTAAATGTTTTATTGAGTATTTTTATTGACTGGAACATTGTATCAGGCCCACTTCAGCTTTCTACTAAAGCGTGGAGGAATTTAGTTCTATGCATTTTCAAAAACTGATAATGGATTAAAAAAAATTCAGATTGTAATAAAGACTTATTTTACATACACACTTTGGCACCTTTTTATTTATTTGCATCCACTTTTTTTGGATGTACGCTAAGGTTTTATTTATTTTTAAACAAATTATCCTAAAACCTGATGTTGGGGCCTTGGGGGACTATAAGCTTGTTTATTTTGGAAGATCTGGCATAGAAATAGAATTAAAAATGTGATATAGAATTAAAATATCCCGTTTTGAAATAGGGGAAAGACCTGTAAATTCAGAATCATTTTCCATAGTGTTCAGTTGTTTTCTTTATTCATAACTAAAGGTTTGGTGTTTTCTTTCTTTTTTTTTTTTTTTTTTTTTTCTTTTTTGCTTTTTGGGTCACACTCGGCGATGCTCAGGGGTTACTCCTGGCTCTGCACTCAGGAATTACTCCTGGCGGTGCTCAGGGGACAATATGGGATGCCAGGGATCCAACCCGGGCTGGCACAGGCCGGCCGCGTGCAAGGCAAACGCCCTACCCGCTGGGCTATCACTCCGCCCCTGATGTTTTCCTTTAAAGTGAGATTTCTGCTTCTTTGAGAAAGGTTATCTAAATGTGAATAGACATCATTTTTATGTGTATTTTTCAACATCAAAAATAAAATGTTACGGTTAGATCAGAGACTGTTTATTTTGGTTTATTATTTTGATTCTCTCCCCCTTGGGAAACACGAGTAGCATTTTCTTTTGGTTTTGACAGATGAGACAAACAGGAGTTGCACAGGTACGATCTACTGGAATTCCTAATGGGCCAACAGTTGACTCATCACTGCCTACAAACTCAGTCTCTGGCCAGCAGCCACAGCTTGCTCTGACCAGAGTGCCTAGCGTCTCTCAGTCTGGAGTCCACCCTGCCTGCCCTGGGCAGCCATTAGTCAATGGACCCTTTTCTGCAACCCATGTTCCCTGTAGCACATCAAGAACGCTGGGAAGTACTGACACTATTTTGATAGGCAATAATCATACAACAGGAAGTGGTAGTAATGGAAATGTGCCTTACCCGCAGCGAAACGCACTCACTCTACCTCATAACCGCACAAACCTGACCAGCAGCGCAGAGGAGCCGTGGAAAAACCAACTGTCTAACTCCACTCAGGTAATAGAAAAGACTAGCTGCTTTGTTAGCTTGTCACATTATAGTTCTTTATTTGGCTTTTATGCAGTTTTAAACTGAAGAAATTAAAAGTCTATAAGCATTTACTGCACTACAATATTATTTCTGGAGCCAGAGTTCTGGGGCCACTGTACTATTGTACAGTGGGGTAGAGCGCTTGCCTTGCACACTGCCAACTTGGGTTCTAATCCCAGCATCCTATATGGTCCCTGAACACTACTTATACATAGGTCAGTTAAGGCAAAGATTGGGAATTTACTGTCTGAGGTATTTACTGAAATTGCTAGGATCCAAACACAGGCCACAGGTCAAAACCCTGTGACTTCTTTTTAGCTTTTACATAGCCCATAACCTGAGGATGTTGTTTGCCTGTTTCAGTTACGATTTTTTTTTTTTTTTAAATGGACTCTGAAGTATGGTCCAGAAGCAAACAAAATATGTGCTATCTGGCTCTTTATAGGAAAGATTTGATGACATTTTGAGAATAACAGTTTTGAGAATTTGTCAAGGCAAGAGCCGTTGTTGATCGCAACATAAAGTAAGAAATTGGGATTTATAAGTATACACTGCACAGTGACGGGGGCATTTACAGACCATGCAAAAAAGGATCAGTTGTAAGATTTTTTTTTTTTTTTTTTTTTAATTTTTGCATCACACCCTGTAATGCTCAGGAGTTACTCCTGGCTCTGTATTCAGAAATTACTCTAGGTCCTGTTCTGGGTTCATGTGGGATGCCAGGGATCAAACCTGGGTCAAGCATATGCAAGGCAAGCTTGTTATCCACTGTTCTCTCTCCAGGCTTGTGTGCCCCTCCCCCATTATTTTCAAGGAAAAAAATTGTTTTTTGTTTCGTTTAAATTTAAAATGCAAAATAAAAACAATTTGGGTTAAAGTGGATGGAAATTTCTCCCTCATTAGATTGACACAGGAAGTAGCGGAGAGGATTGTTAAAGCAGGTGTGAAGGGGTTGTGGGTGGTTCAGTTTAAAAGGTTTGTTAAAATGAGGGTTGGTTTTTTCTTCATTAAAATGTCTATAGTGCTAAGGTATAATTTGCAATTAATAAATGAGGCCTTTTGTTACTTTAGTAAAATATGTACAGTTCTAATTTTTATTACATCTAATTCACTGACTCAGCTTAGTTGCTGAGATTTTCAGTAAACACTCCCTTTTAGAAATTTGCTCTCCTTAATTCTAGTAGAAATTCTGGTAGAAACTCTAATCAGAATCATAGTTCTCATGAAAGAATTAACATTTTCAGGCCATAAGGCATGACTGAATACTGAGTATCAGAAAGCCTCAGCCTTTGTTTCAAGCCAGTGTCTAGGACAAAGTTGTTCTCTTGAATTGGTTTGAGGTTTGGTTTATTCACCTTTCAGCTTTTGAGTTGAGAGGAAATAGTACTTTTGATAAGTATTTGTTTTGATGAATTTATTCAAATGTACCATGTAAGCTGTAAAAGTAAAATAAGAAATATAGGTTTGATTTTTTTATAAATGCTCTAAATAATTTATAGTTTAAATATTTAATTGAAGGTAAGAAAATGTAATAATACTTTTTTCATACCTACATATTCTAATTGTTGTATTTTGTGAATATTTAATTGCAGGTAAGAAAATGTAATAAAAATAATTATGCATACCTACATATATTCTAATTATTGTACTTTGTGAAATGGTTGGCTTCAGAGTTAAATATTGATGTTTCTTTTTTTTCTTTATAAAGTTTTCATAACAACTTACATGCCATATTTTTAAATTTTTAAGTGCTACTATAGAATTGCTTGTATTACTTGTCTTCCCGTTCATCGATTGGCTCTAGTGGGCACCAGTAACGTCTCCATTTGTTGGGAATGAGGTCCATTATTGTTACTGTTTTTGGCATATCAAATACACTACGGGTAGCTTGCCAGGCTCTGCCATGACTGGATTTATCCAGGTGGACCCAATCTGCTGTCAGGCATTGTCTCCTTCCTTTTCTCCTCCTGAGTGGATAGAGTAATTTGTAACAGGACAGGTCTTCAGGTCCATTGAGTAATAGAAGAGGGCAGTGGGGTTCATGAAACAGTCCAGGATGGGGTTTAGGATTTAAGTTAGGGTTTAGGTTTGTGGGCTAACCTGATCTTTTTTTTCTTTTTGGGTCACACCTGGCAACGCTCAGGACTTACTCCTGGTTCTGCACTCAGGAGTTACTCCTGGCGGTGCTCAGGGGACCATATGGGATATCTGGGGATCGAACCCAGGCCGGCACAGGCCGGCCGTGTGCAAGGCAAACGCCCTACCCGCTGGGCTATCGCTCCGGCCCCTAACCTGGTCTATTTCTGTTCTTGTGTTGACCATCAGAATTTCTGGAACGTGGTTGGTTTCTACTAATTTGATATACCACATGGCCACAATATGGCGCGTGCCACGGGAAGAGACAGGTAGCAGCTCTGCCCCAGGTGTCAGTGTCTCTGGATCATAGCTGACAGCCCAGCAGTTTTTAGGCAGGTTCACCAGGCCTCCCGGAAGGGACAGAGGTGGGGAGAGGGACCCCAGCTTCATCTCCACGGAATCCTGGTGACTTTAGCTGCTGAGACCTGCATACTTGGACTTGAAATCAGCTTCTCTCTATGGTGGACTTCTGAAGAGCTGTGGAGTCTGGACTTTGAAAATGGCTGCCATTATGGTGTGGAGGTTTCCTCTGGCTTCTTTTGAGGCTCTATTGGGGTGGCTAATCTACTAAGAATTGCTTAGTAATTTAAAATGAATACTTTGCATACTAATTGATATATGAACTTTGCATGAATTTAGGTTTTTAAGTTAACTTATTCTCTAGTTTTAAGGCTTTAAGCTTTAGAGGTGGATTTTAAGGGCATTTAACCTAGTTAAAAGCTGCCTTTAGGGGACAAAGCGAGAGTACAGTGAATAGGGCATTTGCCTTTCAACTAACCATCCTGGGTTCTATCCCCAGCATCCCATATGGCCACCTGGCACATATCTTGTCATCAGCTGAATTTTTATTTCTTTGTACTTTTACTGACAACGTTTATTTCTTATTTGGGGGAGTGGAGTTTTGCGGCTACAATTGATGTTGCTAGGGTAAGGTTACATCTGATAGT